>JAAAKQ030041300.1:0-16699 GCA_010016005.3 Zanna intricata
TCAATATATTCCACCCATCTATCGACCTTTTCTTTCGTATTATAAATCGGTATACCATCTTTATTTAACACATTATTTTAATTTAATATATAAATTAAAAAAAAAAAATTTATATTAATATATAATACACCACAATTCATACCTTCAGTATCTCTACATGATCTCCTGCATGATCTACACACTTTTGCCAATGATTTGGAAGCTTGAATATTCCTTGTTCATAAAAGGTTTGAGGACAAGTTATCAACCAATTGTATTAGTGCTCCACGATGTCTTCATTGTTTTCAAATTGTTTCCCTCCAAGTGAATCTTTCAAGGATATAAACAAAGAATCACACAGGGGCAAATCTAGACTGTAGGGAGGGTGGCCGAAGGTTTCCCAGTGCACTTTTTCCAATTTATCCCTTGTCAACATCACAGTGTGCGACATGGTGTCATGGAGAAAGATATCTCTTATGGACATGTCCCATCTTTTGTTTCAGTAGGAGGCTTTTGTTGACTGTAGCCGCTGGCAACAGTATGCCACATTAACCAATCATTGATTGTGGAGAAAATAGATGAGTAACTCTACCCAAACTTCCCAGAGTTTTTTACTCAAACTCCCCTTGAGTAAAAAAAAACTTGTTGCAAGAACTTTTCTGGCCGACAGGTTTCGGCATTCACTGGGCGGCCCTCATCCTTCCTTTGCCACTCCTTACTTGCCATTTTTGACTCGAGAGTGTAATGATTGATCCATGTCTCATCATATATGATGATGCACCACAAAAAATCATTCTCTTCTTGCTGAAATCAATTAGAAGTCTCTCACAGATCTCCAACCTGACCCGTTTTTGATTTTTTGTCAGCAACCTTGAAACCCAGCGATCACTAATTTTTCTAAAGCCAAGATGATAAGTGATAATGGATTGTGCACTACCATGGCTGATTCCCACTTCTGACGCAATTTCTTCAACAGTAAACCAGCGATCACCTTTGATAAGCTCTTGAGCAGCACAGATGTCAGTTGTGAGACTAGACCTTGGGCGTCAATCTGACTTCTATTTTCTACACTTTCTTGCCTGCCCTTAAATTGTCTGACCTATGTATAAACTCAGTTCTGGGACAGTGTAGCATCCCCATGGCACAAATTTCTACAGATTTATCACATTCATTAGTTAAATACTTTTATGACTATACATTGTGCCTCTTGTTATAATGATGGAACCTCTTGCTCATTCATGGCTGTACTGACGACAGAACTGAGTGGAGGAGCTAACCAAGCTGGTAACCCCCCTTTCTAACACATTGAACATTAACCCCTTTAACCCCACTCCACCATCCAGCCTGGGAACTGCTTGTTGTGTAGAATAGCAAAATTACCATTTACATCTAATTCACCCTCCTACATTACTGACTAATGATCATTAACAGCTGATGCCACTAATAACTTTAAACAAAGTAGCTAATGAAACCAGAAATTAAAAAAAAAAAATTCCTAGAAATAACAAAAATGTGGTAGTATATCTAAGATGAAGCACTTTTGTAATTAATTTTGGACTGAATGCTACAATGTCACTTGTTTCAATATAATCCTGTAAAGATAAAGAGGAACTATTGACAGACTTAGGAAAATAACTAATAATTTAAATTGATGATAAGGATGAAGATAAATGAATTGCTGCCTGGTTTAAAATTATTCATTTCAGAAAAGATTAATTACTTTATATTTCAAACTGATAAACAAAAAAAGGTGGCAATTCTTGTTCAATCAGCCAGCCTCAGTTATTTCTTCATCAACATAATATAAATACATATTGTAATAAATTTTAATGTTAATGAGCAATAACCAACATTTTCAATATTAGTATATTAATTAGCATCACAATTTTGAAAAATATGTTTTTGACATTTTGAAAATTTAGGGGTTCTTGCATCATGGTTTTTTAATGATTAAAATATACTATGAATCTGAAATAAATTAATGGGAAAGTAATTCGAACACTAGTGGGAAAAAGATCTTACCTGTGAAAGCTGTTCATTATGCGTAACAATTTTAAGTTGTGCCGTTTGTTGTGTTAATCTTGAAACGGATCTTGATGAAGGCCATGATGAATACATCTTATCATTATCATCTGTTAACATATCACCCGCAATGTCAATATGATTTACACCATTTCCTCCTAACCTATTGATATTTATACTATTATTTATTGTTCTACGAAGTACTGGAACATCTTCACTCATTTCTACAACAATAATATTTTCCATATATATACATGTATATATATATATATATATATATGTAGACTAACTTTTATCTTTTAAAAATTAAAAAACAAAAATAGACAGAAGTTATAAAATATTATGTTACAAGTATAACATATTAAAAACAGCATACCAGTATAAAAAATATGCATTTCTAAACTCTTTTATGAACATATATATTAGCTTTAAGAACTCTTATGTTATATTCTGGAAAATTTTTCAGACATTTTGTGCTGCTTTGTTCATTTAGGCCTATGTATCTACAAATTGTTATATCTCTAGATAACCAGGTCAGAATTTGTTGCCAATAAGAATCAAACAACAGAATGGCAGCCTGAAGAAACTTGGGTATAAAGAAACCATTACCATTAAAATATCACTGCTCTAAACATCCTCAAATTATTCCTTTTCTCAAATGGAAAGGAAAATACTAAACCTATGAATCTCACAAACGTACATTTTGTAATTAATATAAATTGATAGAAGTGATTTGTGATCTCGTAAACTCCAATCATGGAATGTAAAATAGTTTGGGTGATCCAACCTCCTTCAGATACACTACATGCATGTTTACTCATGTAAAACTTCTTAGGATTAATTTTGATAATCTTTTATTGTTTTAAATCCATCTTTATAGTTAGATCTAAAGATCACATTGCACCAATATGACATAACTTCAACCAATATTATTTTTTAAATTAGTAGCTGATAATTTGAACAACTGTAACACTTTCATTTCTATATCATTTAACATTTTTTAATAGCACTGCAATGCATTTAATACAGAATCTTCAACTTAAAAGAGACCATTACTTAGCTTAGTCTGTAAATAATAGTCGATTCGCAAACACAAAGTTTGACCATGTTCCTGATACTCCTGTAGCTGTACTCTGTCTATCTACTGGATGGCATTGTAATGTTTGTCTTGAATTCCTAATTAAAGACAGCGTATGTTGATTGCACCTATAAATAATTTCTTTTAACTCATCCTACAGAAAGATGTCTGGATTAATCAAATTAGGGGATCTTGATGCTACAATCATTTAAAAGCGATTCTTCTTTGGGAAAAATCTTGTATCTCCACAGCAGAGAAAACTATGATAAGTGGTGTTGTCCTGCTGAAACCAGCAGTCATGTTCATCCTCCTGCAGTAAAGCTAAAAACTGTTGGATAATTTGTTGGAGGATGGCAGCATCCAAAGAGTTTTCAAAAAACTAAGGTCATATTTGTCAAAGGACCTATTTATTCATTGCCTTGAAACTGCACACCATATGCCTATTTTAAGTGGATGTAACAGAGATTCAAAGAAAATGTGCCATTCAGTACCTCAGTTCTGGAAGTTTTGACTACTAACTTATCTACCAAGCTAAAAGCAGGCTTCATCTGTGAAAAACAGTTGATCTAAAATGCCAATGTTGCCTCTAATGAAGTTCTTGAACCACTATCAGTAGTGAAACCTTTTACATAATCAGCTCATGGTAAACCTACATTCGTTAAGCATTACATTTCAGCATTTTCCTCACTGCAGTGGGCTGACTAGTGAAATATTCTTTTCTTGGCTTAGTCTCCACAAAGATATAAGAGATCTTATAACTGCCGTTTTAATGTCCGTATGATCTGTGTCAGGTGCGTTTCTGGTCTAACACTGAAGCTGTTTCACAAAACTTTTTAACCTCTGAACAACATTTTTCACTGGTGCTTCCTTTTCAAATTTCTCCCTGAACTTTTGCTGAAAATACATCATGAGATTCTGTCTCTAAATAAGTCTCCATCATGAATACACAGTTAACTGCATATTAAACAACACACAATTATACAACCTTGTTCAAAAATTAATGCTTGACACAGATTGGCAATACTCAAATGTACAGGCAGCAATAAACAGTTCTCCTCTACTCCAAGCTCCAGTCTTACCAACATCTTCTAAATTATTTACCAATATATGTATTTTAACAAAAATGAGCATATATTATAAACTACTAAGTAATGGAGTCCTCTTTTAAGTTGAACATCCTGTACTTATAAATTTATGACTGCTGTCATTTTTTAATAAAAAAAATCTGACAAGAACCAACAATCTGGTATATAAGCAGAAATCATAAATTACTAACAGAAAAGCAAAACCATATATGTATTACTGAGCTAGCACATACGACTAAATAAAAGGTTATGTATATGCTACAGAGGCAGTAGTCAGTCAGTATTTAACTGAAAAGATTTTTCAATCATTTTGTGAAATTGCCAGCAGTGTTAAAAATACATTGCACAAAAAAACCCATTAATATACTAGAATTTCATTAATCATTAAAATTTTGTGAACAGTTTTAAAAAAAAAAATTCAGCTTCACAAATAATGTTCTTGCAGAAGCAGTTTTTGCAATACCTTCACTTAGTTCAAGGTAATAAAGAAATTATACAAAAATAACATGAAGCTATAGTTCCAATATACTATAATAAGTGAAAAGGGTTTTTTTTTTTAATACTAAAAACTTGCAACTGGATACAGGCAAAGCAATCCAATGCAACAAAAATTTTTCATTGGACTAAGATCCTTTTTTTAAGCACCAGGACCACTGTTAGGTATTGCTTCAGAGGATGAGATGAATGACAATTTTTTTTAGTGTGCCATGTCTGACCAGAATTCAAACCCAGGACCTCCTGATGAAAGGCCGGGACGCTACCACTTGTGCCACAGAGCCCGGCATTGGACTATGATCCTGGACAATTAAGAAAATACAACAAAGAAAGTTAAAATTGATATTAAATTAATGATTTTGGGGCACAATGTAATAAACGATATGATAAAACTGAGGAACAGATAGATACAATAGGAATAAGATTTTTTGTATACATACAAGAACACAGCTTGATGATAATTATACAAAATCTGATGCGGACACCGCATGACTTCTTTGTACACCTATTAAATTACATATACACATTTTTAAAAGTATATAAAATTTTATTTCACTAATTTCTGATTTTTTTCATTTTTTTTTTTATTAGAACTTTTTTTAAAATCTGGATTAATAATTATTAATAAATCAACATATTGAAATTAATAAAAAAAGAAAAAAAGGAAACAAGTCTGATTTAAACTGATGTCCTTTCCGCTTTTAAGATACAACTATTTTGTTACTTAAAATCTTATTTGGCTATAACTCTGGAACCAATTAATATAACCACCACTTATGATAAATCGTTGAAAAGCTTTCAATGAGGGCTTATACGGAAAAGAAAAAGTCCAAAATCTATTTTTTTTTTGATTTTGGGCTTTTTTAGACTTTTTGGTTGTAGATTGCTATCAAAAGGGGAGGTACACAACCAGATGTTACAACATTTCTAAATCCAAAATTTCTACATTCTACAGCTAATCGTTTTTCAATTATGCGAGCAAGAATGTATGTATCTCGTTCGCTGTAATTAGTCAAAATGGATATTTCCATTGAAATCTAAAGACCAAAATTTTTCATGATTACAGTACTACCTTTACTTCTTACAACGAAACAAAAAAAAATCTTATATGGACACTACACGACTTCCTTGTACACCAATTAATTTACATATACACATTTCTTGCTACACTTAATTTAAACTTCATTTGAAAGCAAGATTGGAGATCCTCCAATTCTTTAATAAAATGGAAAGTTACACAACTAAATACAACAGATAAGACAAGAAGATAAATGAAGAGGAAGAAAACGTTAAGACCGAGGAAAGAATAAAAAGATTACGAGAGAATGATAAATACAAAGAGAAAATTTGAAACCTAGAGAACCTGGACACAAATTAAGATCATAAGAACTGTATAAAAACTAAAGAGCGATTAAATGATTGGCAACCAAAAAACAAATAAATGAAATGATCAACTCCGACTTAGGAAGAATATTGTCTGACAATATCAGAGAAGTAATGATCTAAAAGATAAAACCTTTTTGAAATTTATTAAAGATCGGGCATATATGCCTCAGTGTATGTTGTTCTTGTAATGATCTAGTTTTCAGTCCCTCTACAATTAATTTTAATGTAGATAAAATTAAACAGAAATAAAACCAAACTTAACCTATGCTCACTAACCTTGATTAGTGAGCGAATCAAGTATAGGTTAAATTTTTTAAATTACATTTATAATTTTGATATTAATTAGATAAAAATAATTCCATTTATTCTTAAATTGGTTTATTCATTCTTTTTAATATTTATTTTCTTATTTCAATATAACAGTGATGTCATCTAAGAACTAAGCACTACAAAGGTAGTTCGCCCATTACATTAATACAAACTACTATATAAATTATAATATGATATGAAGGTTAACTCTGAAAAAAGAAGCACTATGTTGGTTGAAGCATTAACAAGTTGTAAAAGTTTTTAAGAGACATAAGGCTCAAATGATCATCATATCAAATACACTTGTTTCCCCCACACCTAACTGAATATGTTAACTAGGTACAAGTATTAATCGATTATCTCAACTAAATTTTATTAGTAAATGGCCAAGTAAAGTGTTTTCTATATGTTTTAATCAAAGAAAAATTAACCAACAAACATTTAAATTTTCTACAAATAAAATTAAATAAATATACCATAATATAAGTATACCATTGTAAAAGACAGATAAAAGAAAAAACATCGCAAACAAAATTAATAGCAAATATGACAATTACAGAAAAAAATGAAGAAAAATTAATACATACCTTCATCTGAGTCATCACCAATAGTTATTGTTGGATCACTAACTGAAGGATTAACAGAACGTAATATGAGTGGTACCTGTTGGCGCTTCTTTTGTCTTTGTACAGTCTAAATTTATAAACAAGAAAGCTATTATTACAGTACAAAAAAACAAAAATTTTTTTTTTTCACAATTAATTTTTTCTAATAGCATTTAATACTTTTTAAATATAAGAATCTCTTACTACATACCTCACCTAAAATCAATACTCAACACGAACAGGTAAACATTAAACTTCATATTCACCACAGATACTATGCTGAACTTCTAAAGACAGTCTATATAGAATGAATTCATATTCAACACAATGTCTTTTAAAAATTTTACACACTTCAGAAAATTAACACAATTTACCTAACATCTTATCAATATAAAATAAATCAAAATGTAAATTGCTGTATTAATTCTGTAACAAACATAAGCATACAAACAAGTATTTAGCAAACTTAAAATACTCATACTTTTTTTAAACGAGTAATGAGAGAGTAATATAATCAACCAGTAATATGAGTATGTATTACATTGAGGATAAGAATTTACTAATACCAGTGTGTCATTAAGGCTTATCTAAAAGACATAAGTAGTCTACAAGACAAATAATATGCTTTATAAGGTATTAATGTGACTGCCCCTTTTAGAAACTGTAACTTAAGACGTGTACACAGTGGTATGCGGAAATATACAAGTCCTGTTCCTCTGTTCAGTAAAGAATTACATATTTACTATTCAAATTTAATTAAGAAACTGTAAAGATAATTTTCAAATTTCGATTAGTTCAATGAATAGCCCATGATTTTTTTTGTATAACATCATTAATCTTTAAACAAAACCTACAATTTGGACCTGAGAATTATTCATATCGGTAATTATTAAACAACCTAATAGTTTGTCCCAATTTTTCACTTTTACATTATCAAATGAAATGTTGTAACTGAAATAATTATTTGCTCTATGGCTTTTTCCCAAATTATAAATAATAATAAATTTCATTACTACACGTACTGTGTTAATATGTACAGTGACATTCAAAGTTGTAGTTGTAAACTTGTCAACACAAATAGTTGATAAAAAGAGATTTATAGCTAAATAAAATAAGCAATTATATCGAATTCAAACATATATGAACAGAACAAGCTATAAACAAGGTGACTAAAATTAAAAAAATTGTCAATCATAAATAAGGAAGTTAATTATAAATAAAAGCAGGAAGTGATTTACAGGATATCCACCTCCATGAAGACCATTTTTCTTATGATATATATGACAAATGTTAATGTCTTCCAAAGGGATAAAGCCTTACAATTTTATATTTTTTACAAGGCAAGAATTTAGGTTACATGCCTCTCTATCCTCCAGCCCAAGTCCTCTAACAAACTCCTCAATCTGGATTACAAACAAAATTGTTCAGAGAAAAGAAGACCTCTTAATTATAATTCTTGTTAATAAGAGGTCTTATTAAATATAAACATGTCAGTAAAGTAAAAACATTCAATTTTTTATAAACTTATTCTTTAAATGAAATTTAAGGTATGACTATTTTCAGTGTAATTCAAGCCATTTAAATGCTAAATTATAACAATAAGTCTGGATTATATGGTTATAATAGTAAACAATGAATAAATACAAACCTTAAAACGTTTTTCTTGTATCTTCTTTAATTTTAATCTAGCATCACTCTGTTTAGCAATTTCTGCTAGTTTTTCTCTAGCATCAGTTATCTTTGAACGGGTTTTTTGAATTATTTTTAAACGAGCATCTGCAACTGGGCCACTCCTCCTAACTGGTCCACCCACTGTAATTTTTTTAACTGTCTGACCTCCAACCCCACCATTACGATTCTTTTTACCGGCAAAATTTCCATCTGCTTTCAAATTTGAACGCACATTATTTTCATTCCTCCTAAACCGTCTTCCTCTGAATCTGGAATAAAACATTTAATTACCTTAAAAAAATTAAGCAAACAAAACTAATCAAAACTTTATAGTTATCTTTATCAGTAGTAATGAAATCTTATAAAATAACTATAACAGTTGTATTTTCAGTATTTTAAAAACTTTTATTTTTTACTGATATAAATTAAATCATGCCAGAATGAACTCATTAGCCGTTATTGATGTACATATTCTGTCCGTATACAAGATGTTAACCTTCCTGTCTTGCTTAAGACAAACTTTATTTGAATAGTTACTATGTGAAAACTAAAACTATTCACAATAAAAATGATTCTTAATGAAATAACATTTAGCTGAATGATTTTTTTTTTTTTCCTCTGGAACCACCGTTAAGTTATATCTTCAGAGGATGAGATGAATGAATTGTAGGAGTGTGAAAATTTCCATGCCTGACCAGGATTTTAACCCGGGACCTCAGGATGAAAAGCAGAGATGCTACCACTCATGCCACAGGGGCGATGACACTACAATTCAAACTTGATGTACGGTATAAAGTAATTCTTTTGAAATATTCTCATAAGTTATATTCTAAGCATCTTAATCCTTCTTTTCTGTTAAGATAAAAGAAAGTCGTCTGAAAGGAATCTGGATACTAATACATAGCATAACTTCACTTAAAGCAGCCCAATACAATACATAGATATTCAAGAAAGCAGCAGTAACCTAAGTGCAGGTTTATTATTCATAGAACAGGGCATAGAATAGGCAAATAAAAAGTATAGCCTTAATAAAATATGGAGAGAAAACTATCCACCTATCAATTTTACAAAATTGTACTATTAGTCTGTTTTTGCACTCAGGAGAAAATTCATTTAATACATCAATCACCTTGAAGCAACAGTAAGTTTGTATTATAATAAAGGAATATCAGTTTAAAAACTAGATAAACAAGAAAGATTAGGTGTACCCTCAAGACAATTACTCTTTAACCTGTAATTTATTCAGCGTTTATCAAACAAAAATATATAGTTCTTAAAATATAATTAACACTAACATATACTACCAGAAAAGGCAGGGTTTCAAAATTCAGAAATGTAACAAACAAATCGAAATTTAACTGTACACTAGGAAACTAGTAAAAACTATATATCATTTTAGAATTTGTTAATATTAATAATCTCAACATTGATAACTTTATTCAGAGACTGGAATTATTATTATTAAAACATATTTAAATAAATAAAATAATAAATAACCGAAGTAAGTAATAAGTAGATTCGCTGAACATTTGTTAGGTTAAAAATGAAACTACTATTTTTTCTTTTAACTGAGATGTTAATTTAAAACAAAACTCTTACCCTCTTTTTCGTAGAGATATATTTAAACCTATTCTTTTCTTCTGAATAATGTCATCTAAGCTCATATCAATTTCCATTTTAAATACTTTTTCGGGAATAATTATTAAAAAAGGACTAAACTTACGGCGACATCTTCCATTTTTATAATTAATCGGAACTGCTTCAACAATTATACCGGATGTACGGCTTCTAAAAACATTCGAAATTCGAAGGCGCAAATACATTTTTAATCCAACTCAACAATGAAAATTAGGTAATTTTATTGTTAAAACCCACGTTTTCAAAAAGCGATTATATTTTGTATTTTATAACATCATTTTTTTCTTCCAAACAACTTTACAAAATTACAATCTTAAATACAATCAAATTTAAATTAACACAACTCAAATCAAAATATTTCCAAATAAACCGGCGAAATTAGATTTTTCAAAAAATAAAAAAAAAGTTTTTTTAAGATCATTTTTCTCTGAAATAAATTATATGTTTTCATGAACGACTACAAATCGATATCAATCGTAATTTCCAGTAAATGAATTTAAATGTTAAGATATAAGTAACTTTTGTTAAGACAGATAACTAGAATTGTAATTCCAGAATTTTTATCTTTGAGCCACCAGCAATAATAAGTTTTATAGTTGAAAATGAAGAACAGTGATGTTAACCAATTTGGTGATTTATTGCAATTAATAAAAGTTTAATGAGTTCATTTTGCTATCTTTGTTCACTTGCTTTGTCCAATTTTATGTAATATATATAAAATATATATATATATTATATATATATTTGTAAACATATACATGTATATATACATAAATATATATTACTTTTTGTTTAAATATATTTATATTGTCATTTTTTTTATAATAAAAAAATAGTATAATTGTATTGTATTTTTTTATTGTTTGTATAAATTAAAAAAAATAATATATTTATGTATTATATAATATAACAATATTTATTTTGTCTTCAGACATTTGACTGTATTGATGCAGCTCTCCAAGATTCCCTGTCTAATGCCAGTTGTTTCATTTCGGTATACCTCCTACATCCTATATCTGTAACAATTTGTTTTACATATTCCAAATGTTGCCTGCCTGCACAGTTTTTCCTCATCTACCTGTTCATCCAATATCAAAGCAACTATTCCACGATGCCTTAGTATGTGGTCTAAAAATTTGTCTCTTTTTTTAACTATATTTTTCCAAATGCTTCTTTTTTCATCAATTTACCGCAAAACCTATTCATTTGTCACCTTATCCACCCATCTGATTTTAGCTTCTAATCTTTTCTTCTCAGGTACTGCAATCATCCAAGTTTCACTTCCATATAAAGCTATGCTCCAAACATATACTTTCAGAAATGTTTTCCTGATGTTTAAATTAATTTTTTTTTAAGAAAATTATGTTTGCTCTCCCGCTACAAATCACGAGACCTTGCCAATGGTGAGGGGTTTGCATGCTCAGTGATACAGAGTAGCTGGACTGAAAGTGCAACCATATAAGAGAGGTATCTTTAGAGAGACAGCCTAAGGAATGATTCCTGAATGATTTCTTTCAGTAGTTGCTATAGGCATAGGTCAGGAGGACTTTAATGGCCATGGCAACACACTCAACCTTTTGGATACTGCACATCTGAAAACAATAGAAAACTACAGCTGGTTTTTTTCCAAGAAAATTTTGTTCTCTGCAATTTCATAAACAAAGATGGGAGGTGCCTTCCTTGGTAAAAAATTCTGAAGGTAAAGTAGTTCCCCGTTCAGATCTCCAGGTGGGAACTATTAAGGAAGGAATCACCAAAAAATAAAAAAATAACATTCTACGAGTTGGAGCGTGGAATGTTAGAAGTCTAAAAAAGGTTGGTAGGTCAGAAAATTTAAAGAGGAAAATGGATAGATTAAATGTAGATGTAGATTAAATGTAGATAGAAATTAGCGAGGTTCAGTGGGAAGAGGAAAATGACTTTAGGTCAGGTGATTTTAGAATAATTGACTCAGCAGCAAATAAAGGGCAGGCAGGAGTAGGTTTTGTAATGAACAAAAAGATAGGGAT
Source organism: Zanna intricata (assembly GCA_010016005.3). Lineage (NCBI taxonomy): Eukaryota > Metazoa > Arthropoda > Insecta > Hemiptera > Fulgoridae > Zanna > Zanna intricata. Next base: position 12,278 of record JAAAKQ030041300.1, read on the forward strand.
GAGAGGAGAGTATTTCAAACAGTTTAGCGATATAATCATTATAATAAGGATAAAATCAAAACCAAAATCGACAACAATTGTTAACGTCTATATGCCTACAAGTGCCCATGATGATGATGATGAGGTGGAGTATGTATTCGAAGAAATTGAGAAAGCAATTAAACGTGTAAAAGGGGATAAAAATTTAATAATAGTTGGAGATTGGAATGCAAGCATCGGAAAAGAGAAGGAAGGAAATATGTAGGTGAATATGGGCTGGGCAAAAGGAATGAAAGAGGCAACCGACTTATTGAGTTTTCAAGAAGTATAATTTAATAATTGCCAACACCCATTTTAAAAATCATAGAAGAATATATACATGGAAAAATCTTGTGATACTGCAAGGTATCAGATAGATTACATCATGGTTAAACAAAGATTTAGAAATCAACTCCTTGACTGTAAAACATATCCTGGAACAGACATTGATACCAATCATAATTTAATGATAATGAAACTTAGATTAAAGTTTAAAAACCTGAAGAAAAGGTGTCAAATGTATAGTTGGAATTATTTTTATGTTAATAACACGCAGAGAAGGGGTTTCCATTAAAATCCCTTAAAGAACTGCATATGTATATAAATCTTATGCGGTGTATGTAAATATAAAATAAACAATAATAAGTACATACAAAGATGAGTCTAAGGAACAATGATAAAATTCAGTATATAAAAAGGAAAGAAAACACCAAAAAATAATTGAAGGACATTATAAGCAATAAGTGAACCTTCTTCATTGATCCACTTCCAATGAAGATAATTTTCCACTTTATTAAGACAAAGTAATTACAAAACATGACAATCCTTTAATTACAAATTATCATCTAGTCTCTGTTTTCAATATTTTTTTCTAAAATATTAGAAAGAATCATCGCATCCTCAATAATACTAATGTTCATCGTAATATCAGTTTCTTAACATGGGTTTATGAAGAATAACTCAACTGCAACCAACCTAATATCTTTCTTGTCATCTACAGGACTGACTAGAAAATAGAGGTAAAGTTGATGATATAATACTTTGATTTTCAAAAAGAGATTTGATGTAACATCCTATTATATCCTACATTGCAGATTATAGAAGCTTCACAAGAACTTTTTCAGGGAAAAACAAATCAGGTGGTTCGCATCATATCTGAGAGCCAGAATTTGTTTTGTTGATCAGAGTCAACCTTCAAAGCAAGATCCAGAGAGTACTATAACTATTATAATTTGGGTCTGCTACATTTAAAAAAAAATTTATTAATGATATATCAGAAAAATAATGTGATTTCAAACTAGACAATTAAAAATATAATTCACATTGAATCTAAATAGAATTTCAACAGTCTCCTTCTTAAGAAAAATAAATATTCCTATTTTACAGTAAATTGGCTTTCATACAGTATTATTAAAAAGAAGAGGCAAATCAGAGACCTTAGGTAGTTAGCATTATATGAACAGCCATATTAATTATTTATTAAGCACATAGAAAAAGTGTAACCTTGGGCTTATAAAGCAAATAAAAAGACCTTTCCTTAACATTAGTACCTGCTTGTTACTTCATAAAGTTTTAGTAAAATACCATCTTGAATATTCCATAATCACCTGGAATAGTCCACAAACATGTAGCAAGATTAATATAAAGAATAGCCAAATTGCTTTTATTTCCTAGTTGAAATTTATATTTCACCCACGAAATAAACAGCTGTGAAATTTAAATTTCAAAGCTGTTTTCTGTCCTTCAGTGAATGGGTTTTCTCTGTTGATGTGAAAGAGGTGAAAACTATTTAACATAAGTTGACTATGTTATCGATTTACATACTTAAGGGGTTTCCTGGTAGCAGAAAGTGCATCAGTCATTATCAAAAGTGTTACTAGAAACCACACTGAAGAAGTACATAATATTAAAATTCATTTAGAAAAAGATTCCCATTAATTTTAATCACAATTGTGACTGAATATGCTAATTTAAATTAAGAAAAATAAATTACTAAATTTGGTTTGTCATTTCTAAAGTTTTAAATAAGTAAAACAGTTATTTAAAACTGCTCCTTGCTCATTTCTCACTGCTTACTGCTTAGAATTAGGATTATGATCTATTACTATTATTATATATATTATAAACAAAATTATACAAACAATAAAAAAATACAATACAAAGAATTAAAATACAATTATACAAAAATACAATTATACTATTTTTATTAGGAAAAAATAGTAATAATGAACATATATGTATACAAAAATATATGCGTATACATGTATATGTTTACAAATATAATATACATATATGTAGTAATATATTAAAAAAATATTTAAAAAATATATATAATATTACAATTTTTTTTTTTTTAAGGTTTTTGGGGCATCAACTGCTTTGGTCATTAGCCCCTTCCACTCAAAAAGAAAAAAAGGAACACTTGAGTTACTTCTTAATCAATAAAACTCATTCTTGATTTAAAATCAAATATTGGAAATACAAACTCTAATCTTGATCCTTGAACATATCTATTTATTTACTTTCTAGGCCTTCCTTTCAGCCATCCTTTCATGCATATTTTCTCCATACTTCTTACTCCCTCAACTTCTGATGATAAGGTTTCTGATGCTTCAGACATGTCATTATCCTCCCTTTCAGATATGAGTGATGTTCTACAGCTAACATCAGGCGATGGCATCTTGAATGGTGCGGTTACCATATCTGTTACAAGTCCGACTTGATTCATTTGCTAGTGCTACATTCTCGGCAAATGTAGAACTTGTTTCTATCTGATGTACTTTCTCTCTCGTTAGGTGTCCTCTGAGCTTTTGGAGGTTCAATAGGTGTGTGTTCTATAGCATCTATAACCGGTTGTTTCTCTATAACTACTTGCATCTTCATTGGACTAATCTCAGACTTTTCCTGAACTTTTGTTCTTTGGGTTGGGTTTCAATTAACCACACATCTCAGAAATGGTCGATTTGAGATTGTATAAGACTACACTTCATTTACATTCATGCATATCATCCTCATTCATTTTCTGAAGTAATACCTTATAGTGGTACTGGAGGCTAAACAGAAAAAAAGAGACTAGTAGAGCTTAGTTCTTCATTGTCATCATCATAAATTTTACACAACTGTGTTGGAAGTGATGGATGTAGAAGAATAGTAAGAATTAAATAAACTTACAGGTAAAATGCAGGTATAACTCATGTTAACCAATTCAACAGCAAACCAGTTTATTAAACTAATACATTTTATGAATTTATTTACTTTTATTGTTTTCTGATCATCAGATGGGTTTCTTCATGCAGTTGGTAAAATAAACAATCTTATTTAACATGTTACTACTAAATACTGCATACACCATATTCATATTTTTCTGAAAAACATTTCACTAGGAATTATTTGTTTAGTGAATTCAACCAGTTACATTCTTTTCAATATGAGATCCAATAAAATAAATGTGTATTTTGGTTGATAAAATTTATAAAATCAGAATAATTTATCACATTTCATTATTATTGATCAGATTATATGAACAATTAATCAATAAAATGAAAAAAATTTTTAACATTTTTCAGATGATTTCTTTATGATTTATTATGAAGTCGTAAATTGTATATGACCTCATAATTTTATCAAGTAAATGGATATAAAACATAAAATTTGAAAATAATGTTTTTATTCTTTAATTTATCTTTATTTTTAAAAGCAACTCATTTACAAAGATACCTTATCATTAAATTTATTTCTTAAACAATAATAAAAAATTTTTCAATTTTACATTGCTAAGATTAAAATTAAAATCATGTATAATTATTCTGTCCTAATTCATCATAAACTTATATGTATATAATTTAATTACACTGGAATTTATATAATTATTTTTACCATAAAATAAATTTTATTATCAGTTCTCTGTGAATTTAGAAAAAAATATTTTCCTCAAAGAATGCCTTTTAATTTATTAAATATTACTCTCTCTTTTTTTTACAGGTATTTCAGATTAACATTTCTTTATCAGGTGAAATGGTGCCTTTTCTATGCCTATACCTATATAGTAATGAAAGTATTGAAAAAATTATATAAAATAAAAAATATTAAAAGAAAAAATAAATAAGTGTTCAAAAATTTCATGTAGAAATTATACTAATTTTTTCAGATAAGTGCAAAATTATACATAAGTGGATCACATTAGTAGAGCTAGGTATAATAATCCAAAGAGAACTGCTCCAACATTTGTCTGTAAGTATCAAGGAAAACTGTATCATATTGCTTATTGAAGTTAATCATTACAGAAAAAATAAATAAATGAGTAAATTTTATTAAAACAGGTTTATTATTTTTTTGTCTTCAGTCATTTGACTGGTTTGATGCAGCTCTCCAAGATTCCCTATCCAGTGCCAGTCGTTTCATTTC
>JAAAKQ030041311.1:0-16696 GCA_010016005.3 Zanna intricata
TCTCTCTTTCTCTTTTTCTGGTTAGCCTCCGGAACTACCGTAAAGGTATTACTTCGTAGGATGATATATATGAATGCGAATGAAGTGTAGTCTTGTACGATCTCATGTCCACCGCTCCAGAGAAATGTGGTTAACTGAAACTCAACCATCAAAGAACACCGGTATTCACGATCTACTATTCAAATCCGTATAAAAGTAACTACCTTTACTAGAATTTGAACCTTAGAACTCTCGACTTCGAAATCGGCTGATTTGCAATGTCGCGTAAATAAGTAATATAGATGATGTAAAGGGGTTCCCTACTCACCGGAGGATTGTTTGAATGTAAACAGTAATAAAATTCCAGCTTCCCGAAAATAAATATCATAATATATAGGTAAAACAAGTTAAATGAAGAAGAAGAGAAAAAATTCCAACAGAAATCATTATTCTACAGTAAAAGGAGGGAGGAGTATACAGAGCTCCCGGCAAAAATGTAAACGACAGAAAATTAAAACTCAGTCCAAAGTTTAACTAAAAAATTTGTAAAGGATTTCAATTTTGGCATCAAAAATTGTTAAACTAAAAAATTATGTTTGTAGAAATTTTTATTAATAAGGTTGAAAACTAATATACAGAAGAAAGAATTTTGAACATTTTAAAACGATATAGAAAATAATGAAATTAAATTATTTTGCTAAATTACTAAATAAGAGATTTCTACAGCATCGGACTTATTTTTCAGGAGATATTGCAAAAAAAAATTGTGAAAATTGATTTCTCACACTCAGATGAAGATAATAAATAAGATTTTAACGGAGAGTTTATGTAGTTTTTTATTTAGTTATTTATAGATGCCTAGAGGTTAAATAATAGTAAGAAAAAATAAAATAATAAGCTAATTTTCGTAAAGTATGGTAAAGAGCATCCTCTTAGAAGTACAATTTACTCTTGGCACCAAATCTTCGTTGAGACAGGTTGTTCTGTTAAACATACAAAATCACCAACATGCCCACGAGTCCCTGAAGCTGCTGTGGAACAATTCGGAGAAAGCTTTGTACGTAGTCTGAAAAAATCAACTCGATGTGCGTCACACGAGATCGGCGTTTCACAAATGACCGTTTCCTTTCATCCAGACAAAAGCTACGGTAGTTCCTTTTTTTGAAATGTAGAACAGTGTATCTCACCGTTCCTAACTTGATGTGTGTAATCTACTGGGTAATCTACTGGGTGATTCAAAAAGGACTTCACAACTTTAAAAGCATATAAAAATTTAGCGAGATAACTTAGACTCGGTTAAGGTCTCGTTTCATAGAAAAATACATCCAGTTTGTTATCCGTTATCGCTTCGGTTCAATACGGCTTCCTATTGTAGTGCGACGTACATCCCACCTGAAGTAGATTTCATTCCAGACTGTAGCTGGCAAGTCGGGTGTTACCTCTGCAGCTGCGGCGTTAATTTGAAGTCTCAGCTCGACAAGATCGGCAGGGAAAGACGGTACACATACGCGATCTTTAATGACAGCCCACAAGAAAAAATCTAGCGGGGTCTAACCTGGGGAACGAAGCGGCTATGTGATTGGACCTTCACGATCTGGTAATACAGTATCAAGAAAATCTTGGACTTCTAGGTGGTAGTGAGGTCGTGCCCCGTCTTGCTGATAGTAATGCCATTCATCTCAGTCATCATCCTCTAACAGAGGGATTAGAGAATTTTGAAGCGTATCCATATAAACTGTACCGTTTATAGTAGCCTCCTGGAAGAATAACCTCTGATGAAGGTTTGATGGCAAGAGTAAATTGTACGCCTACTAGAAGGCTCCCTGCGGTACTCTCTACACACCGGCCTCCGTGGCTGAGTGGTAGCGTCTCAGCCTTTCATCCGGAGGTCCCGGGTTCGAATTCCGGTCAGGCATGGCATTTTTCACACACGCTACAATTCATTCATTCCATCCTCTGAAGATATACCTTAACGGTGGTTAAAAAAGAAAAAAGTACTCTACAAAAATTACAGCAAAATCGTGAAACCAAAACGCACAGCGAGTACATTTCGCACCAGTATACATATCACTTTTAAAAACACTAGTAATAGCGCTGTTGATCGAAGTCTAATAATGAAAGAAGTGAAACAAAACTTGACATGTTTTGTTATGAAATGAAACCTCAACCGAATTTGGTAAGTTATCTCAATTTTTACATGCTTTTAAAGCTGTGAAGTTCTTTTTGAATCGCCCGATACTAAATTTATTTTTATACACAGCTTTTCCTCAGTAGACTGATCATGACCGTTTAACAATTGAAATGCCATACAATTATAAATTTGATGTAGAAGTAAAATTCTTATAAACGTTTGTTGAACATAATCTTGTTTTCCAAATTATTCTGATAAAATTTTTATAGAGAAATTATGTTAGCAAATTTTTATTTCTTTTTCTTAAATTCTAAATGTTGATTGTTATTTATGATCATTAGCTTTAACGTATGTCCATAGAAACTAATCCTGATGTTTTACATTGATATCTCTCATACTAAGAATGTAGTCGAAAAGTAATATGCCTGTTCATTTAGTATTTTGTTGCGAGTTTTTATAATTCATAAGATGCTCAAGCGTGTTAAGAAGCGGTCTTTTTTGTGAATAAATACAGTAAATCTGAGAAGTCTTGCCCTCCGAGATAAATCTGATTCTTATTTTTAAATGTTGGAAAAATGGTTACACCTCAACCACAAGACAATGTTATCACGTCATGTGTCTGGGCATAGCAAGATGGAGGTCCAGCTCATTTTGCTCTTTAAGTTCACAATTTCTAAACGAACAATTTTCAAGCCGCCGGTTGGCTGAGTTTCATACACATCGTCAGTCTTATTACAATGACCACTACAAATCCTACATTTTATTATAACCAATAATTTTCTTTAAATTTAGCGGCATATACATTTTGCTTGTGAAATTATTTTAAGATAAGATGGTTGCGAGCTGCCATTTCATATCCCACATATTTGTGAATTTTGCTTATCACTGATCACTTCAGTAGTAAATTTCTAGTTTGTCATATTCAAACAACTTTTGTTAAAAAAAAAAAAAAAATGTTATCAGGTATGCATATTATTTTTCTCAATAAAAGAATCGAATGAAAATGTAAGTACTCATACTTATAACTAATCTTAATAACCTTGCAGGCAATTATAAAATAGTGTTTTTTCACCTTGAAAAACCAAAAAAAAATTAAAAATAATAACCTGGCTGAAACAAGTCATCTATTTGAAAAAATGGTAAGAGGGAATTTAAAAATATACTTTAGATTTAGATAATTCCCTTTGTATAATTAAAGAAAGCCGAACTATTAAAGATAATATTGACCTTAAGCTCTTTAACTGATAACATATTAAAATTGTCATGTAGAATTAAAGCCCTAATAATAAAACTTGGTCAAAGTACTAAAAATAATTTCATAAACTAGCAGGCTCCTGTGGGTTGGAAACGGTTAAGAGAATTGAAATTCCAGATGTCCCCAAAAGAATTCTGGAATACCACATAAATCAATCGATTATCAGATTAAATTGGCAAGATCGCTATTACAAATCTTGTAATCACAACCAGTACTTCTGAAACTACCTAACCCAACATCTGTAACTTAAACATTCATCAAGCTTGCATTACAAGGTTTGATTTACTTATATACCTAAATAATTTAATAAATTGTATGCTAACCGTAGAACATACCAATTTATTAAAATTTAATATTACGTTTATTGTATTTTTTATATTTTCATTATTATTATTCCAAACAAGTACTTTTGTAGAGAGCTCTGCTTCTTTAAAACAATTTTTTTTAAATATGATCAGTAAATTAAAAAAAGTCAATTGTTAGAATTGTGTTTATTACCTTACTCACTGAAAAAACCAACAATTTAAAAAACTGTTTTTCTACTATTTTAAAAACGGACTAGAATTTTTCTTTGTTTTTCAATTTGATTTATAAAAAATAAAACTCCTTAAGAATCAGAAATCTCTGCAAAAATATCTGATGGGAAACAAGAGAGAAAAGTTATTTTAATTAATTTCAACATAATTACTTATGTGTTTATGTTTTTAAAAAAAAGGAAAACAACATACCTTCAGAGTGAGAGAAAGAAGATTCCTCCAATTTTGTAGACACTTGTTTAGCCTCCACGCATTCTGCACATACACACACACACACAAAGATAAATTATAAATTATTAGATATTTTTAAAAATTTCAATTGAATATTTTATTTATAAAATAACTTTAAAATAAAACAAAATTAAAACACTACTAACAGATTAAATAATTAAATTCTAAAATCAAAATAAATCTAATATGCAAGATAATAAAAAATTATTATTATAGTGATAATGTAAAAAACTGGGCAAATTTTTATGGAATGGTCTTTGCCCTCCCTCCTTTGCCAAACATATTTTACCTTACATTAAAAATAAGATTATTCTAAATAAAGCCTATAAAAATTATAACAAATTGAGCAATTTTCTGAAAATAGTTCCATAAGGTAAAAGAAAATCAATAATTTAATTTGCTAAACAAAATAACATCAGGTCTAAAATAAAACTATAAAGTGGATATTTAGATAACAGCAATTTTTTTTTTTTAAATAAACCAAAATATGTTTTTACTTTTAAATTTTTATCACAATCACAAATTATAAACACCTTAATTAAAAAATTAAGTAACACCAGTATTAATTTAGCATCGGTACATATAAAAAATATATAAATTAAATAATTAATACACGTACCCTCTTTATATCAGTTTGTTTGGAATTTATATTTTGTTCATCGTGTTTAAAATGACATTACATAAAAACCATAATGATCTATTTTTACAAGATGTCACAACCAAATAACTGCAAGCAACCTGGCAGAAGTCATTCCTAAAAACAACCCAACTATTCTTAAGAATGCCATCCTATGCCAAAAAAAAGAAAAATAGAGATATTGGGAAATATTTAAACAGTTTCTTTTCTGTGGACTTTGCTGAGGTGTATATTTTGCTGCAACTGATTCCTCTTCTAAATATCAAAATAAAATTAAAGTGTAATTAATACACTTTAGAGTATCCTGTTCTGTCTTAACACATCATGAGATCTTCCACTTTAGATTCATATGTGTGCATAATAGAATTTCTGGAATTTCAGTACCAACTCAAATCGAAGCGTCCTTTAGTTGTCCAAGGTTTTACATGCTATTATCCACAATAAATATGCACCTTATTTACCAATCCTAGATATTTTTGTGGGAATGTATCGCCAACGCATACATTCCATCTTCTTGCTTCTTAAGGAGGAACCATTAATGTTTGTCTGGCACCTTCTTAAACATAAGAACAATTTTGGATCAAGTAACTTTTCAAAGATGAAACTTAAGGTGTTCTGTTGAAGTATGAGCAATTAACTGGCTGATCGGTGTAGTTAGCAAAACAGATATGTATTCAGTTCCTAGCAAAGTTCTAGCATTTTTTCATTTATCATTTTATCCATCTAATTTTTCTCATTAAAACATATGCACATGATTGTAACATTGAGCAAAAATAAAAACAACCAAGAGATATTTCTCCCCAAACAATAACTGAATTTTCCATCTAATAACTTCACGCTAATTCTAGCCAATATCCTGAATATCTTTACTTAGTCGACTTCACAAATTAGCTCTGTCTTCTAAATGACTTCTCATTCATCAGTAAAAGAACATTATGGCCAACCATTCATACCCTTTGCTGCATACTATAATTTCAAAATTTCCTTGAGTGGTAATACCCCTTCATGACAACTAAAAAAGTTTCAGATTTTCTACATTTCATATAACCACATAACTATGATTATTATTGTAACCATTATATTTCATGAATTTTTTTGCGATTACTAGTAGCATTTTTTCTGATATTTTTTTAGGACTAAGTTATGAACATGAACTAGATTTATAGATTTAACCGGAATAAAATAAGGTGTGATTTATTCTTTATTAGAATTTTTTTAAGTCTAGAAACAGCAGACTGAAACATTTTACCAAGTATGTAATTATTTTTGTTTCTTTCTCATTTTTTATGTTTAGTTTCTTTTTGTTCAATTTATTTAATGCTATACTTCAAACATTTTCAATCAAAAAAACAAAAATACAGGTAATAAAAAATAAATCGCGATCAAATAACTTCTTTTTTTTACGTCCTATATTTACTTTAATACAAGAAAAATGTAAAATAATAAACATCCACTTTAATTTTAAAACAATTATTTTATTCCCCAATTATTTTAATTCTTTTGATTATGTTACAAATTAACTTGGATCCATGAACTGGTAAACAAATGTAGATACTAATTTATCATTTAAAATATATTAATTACATTAACTGAAGGAAAAATCTAGTCCTAACAGGAATCCAAATCTAGGATTACTACTTGTTATTTTAATAATTGAATTATTATTAGTTAATTAATTATTTTAATAACTGAATTAATTGAAACAACAAATAATTGAATCCACTAAGTAATTCAATCACTGTGAGATTGATATATATATCAAGTAACCAGACATATAAACTTGGACTCTCACTTTTGATATGATGAAACTAGATGGCGTTAGACCATCATAATAATGTACATTATGTCATTAATAGGCATGTATATATATATATATATATATATATATCATTTCATTTTATGAGAATGAAGAGATGGCTAGGATGTTTCCTACAGACATGAATGTGCGTGAAAGAGATTTAAAAATCTGGACTTTAAATAAATCTCTGACTCACTGTAGTTTCTAAGCATTTTTTCTACAAAAATAAAAAATATGGATTATTTTTTTAGAAATAAGAAATTTCTTTACAGATGAGTTCAAGGTTAAAATTCATAGCAAGAATCTAACAATTTTTTCTTCTATTATTTCATCTACCTCATCTTCGCATTAAAATTCACATGAATCGTGTCTGAGGTTGTAACAATAAAAACAAATTTAAAAAAGTATGTAACAGAATATACACTAAACACGAAACAAGCTAACTGATGGATTTATGAACTATTGTTTCATTGATCTCATCTTTGCCATGAAAATTCACATGAATTATGTCTGGGTCATAATAATAAAAACAAATTTTAAAAATATATGCTATAGGATACACACAATAAACACAAAACGAATTAACAGTTGATTAATATGGAAAATACAATTAAAAGTTCCAAACAATTTACAATTTCACTGGTATTTAATCTTAAACACATTAAAAGCATCTGTTTAACTGATAATATTGTATTTTTTTGTTATTGGGGAAATACATCCTTCATGTCCTTCCTTGAAGTACATCCTTCATGTATAAAAGATAAATGAAGATACTATAATTTACATACTAAGATGGTATAATTTATGAAACCTAAAAAATCTTGAGATTTCTTTGGAACAAGGCACAAAGATTTCTTTGGAACATGTGCCTTGTTCCAAAGAAATCAAATCAATAGGAGAATTTCACAGAAGGGCATAATCGATAAACAATTAATCTTTTCAAATGTCTTGGCATTCCTGTTCGTGAAAGAAGAGAAATCAGGTAGTGCAATTGGTACAAGAAGAAATTCTACTAGTATAAAAAAGAACCCATTTAAAACCAATTAACATAACCGGAGACTTACAACAAGAAACTGAAAAAATAAGAAAAGCTGTTTTATATAGAAAAATATACAAGGCTGTTTTAATGAGTTTGTACATTGCTTCATTGCAAGCTGTACATATAATTAACAGTTTATTTTCTGAATTAAAATTAGTTATGTTCACATTTCAGCCAACCACTACTGAAACAATTCAACTTGATGAAACCTGAATGAACAAAGTACATGCAGTTAATGGGTACACCACTTAAATTTTATTCAAACCTAAATCATACAGCAATGTTATACTGTAATTATACAGCTGATAAACATTCTTTACAAGATATATGAATATCATAAATATAATAAATACAAATAATTTAAATTAAACACTACTTAATCTTACAAGACTTCATTTAAGAAAAAAAACACACAAAGAAATGCTTTCATGACAGCAGTAGTAATTACGGTAATAATTCGCAAAAAAAAAAACAAAAAAACAAAACAAATAAATATAAAATATATCATATCTAATGAGAATAATAATTACAAAAGCAGACTACAAAAAAATACAACAGAATTAGAATTTGATACTAATGATACGTAATCATGTATTATAATCATTCAAATTTATTTAATCAATAAAAACGTTAGGAGAATATTTAAAATATTAGTCAATACAAAATGAAAGTAAAATTGTGTAACTGTAATGTAATATATATAAAAATACATATGAGGTACAGCATTCAGTTAGTGTATATAACTAATGTATATGGATAGTCTATGTATGTATAAAAAAGAGCTGTGAAAATCTTATGCTGCTATCTAATGCAGAATTAAAACTATTACATTACCATAAAATTGTTTACAGCATTATGGTTTCCCAAGTATGCAACTTTTTTTGCAGTAGTAATACATAGTAGTACAAAATAGCTTACTTATTTGTTAAATATGATCAAAACCATATACATCAACTACAAATAAAAATTCATCAGTGAAAAATATACACTCTTAATTAATGAGAGTAACTGTTATGCTATGGTAAAAAAAATGTAAAATAACATTTAACATGATATAAGAAATAATAAAATAAATTTGAGAATGGAAAATTCAAAATAAAATAAATTGTAATATACTGTTTGGACAATGTTTTTTTGTTTATAGGTAGATATCTTAAATAGTCACTGGCATCTATGGCAATAATTAACAGTAAAAGGAAAGGTTGCTGATAAAAATGAAAAAAAAACCTAATTCTACCAAAAATAGAAAGAAATTTGAAAACAAAATTTTAAAAATAAATGTAGTACCTACAAATAAATCAAATTAGAAACCAAAATCCACTGACAGTAAATAATTTAAATTTGGAAAAGGAAAATGATCTATGGGAGTATAAAATCAGGCTTCCACCTGAACAGATAATAAAAATTTATATGGTAAAAATAAATTAAATTTATTTATTAGAGACGTAAAAAAGAAATTCACAAATGCAGCAAAAAAATTTACAGAAAATTTAATAAAAATGAAAAACAAAGATTATTTTTCGTCGGACAATTTTTTAGAATGGCCATTATATCTTCAAAAAATAAATATTTAATTATTTTTATAAAAGGAAAACTGAAATTAATCAGATGAAAGAGGTTAAAATCGATATAAAAAACCAAAACATCTCAGAAAATGAAATATCAGACAGAAAACTTTATTAAGAAAAAATTTAATCCAATACAGAGTTTTCAAGAAAAGAAATGAAAGAGATAACAGCGCTCAAGAACGATTGCAAGTAAAGAAAAGAACAGCATGCTCAAAGAACGAGAGGATATTGGGCAAAGAGAAAACTGCAAAGAAGGTGAACATTGAAACGCTGTCTTTCAGAGGCCAAAAAATTTCTTCTTTTCTTATGAAAAGAAGTTAAATTAGTATTTAGCGTACTTTGCAATTAAATTTGTATCTACTTCAATGAACAGAATTAATATTTTTCTTCTTCATAAGATTTGCCCCAATCTGTATTTAACCAGATATGTTTAATAATTATGCAGTATGTAAGTACTTCCTAACAGAAAACAACTTTTATAGCAATTTTGGCTCGCATTAGTTATAGCAGTACTTTTCATGAAAAACAGCAATATTTCTCTATAAGCAAAATTTTTTACTTTCAAATTATGAAAACTTACTTTATTTGTTTTAGGTGCAATATAAGGGTGGTAGGAAGAAAAATGAATAAGATGTAACTAGCTAACCGATCAAATAATTCCATTTTAATTTAGTTAAAGATATTCAATTAAGAATAAAATTGAATTAAAAAATATTATAATGGGTCATAAAACTGGCTATGACAATAGATGAATCAAGAAGGTAGCGGACTGGTAAATTAGAAATAAACATGTGAAATTAAAACGGTGTAAGTAAATGAGGTATAAACAGGTGGAGTCTTTTAATAACTCAGATCTACCGGTTCATATACTATGTAGGTATAATTGATCTAAAAGACTAAATTATGCTTTAGTAAATAAAAATAAAAAATTTATTAAAATTTTTAATTACATAAACAGCAACCTTCACTTGAAACAAAAGAGATGTCTGTAATTTAAAATTTTATGCTAGTTATTTTCAAAATGACGAATGAGAAGTTGAGTCAAATGAGATGGTTTTTAAACAATATATTTGTCAAAACTATCTCATAAATTTTCATTAAAACTGGTTCAGATCTACTAAGTTATTTATTACGCAACCACAATATGTTACTGAAACTGTATTTACTAAATACATAGAATAAAAATGCTAGCGAATCAAGCAAAACTCACTCATGCAATCAGTTATAATCAAAATATTATTTATATATATATATATATATATATTTTATCAATATTATTGATTCATACATCTATTATTATATATCAGTTATCTATTATGAACAATAATTACCCATTTAAATTCATGCTACCACAATAGTTCATATACCCCTAATGTACACTTATAAACTATTTTTTAATTATATTAAAATGTTTTCAACTATGTTTATAACCATTACAGTGATTCTAGCTCTAGTATATATTTAATTTTATCAGTGCGCATTTAGATAATTAAAAATATTCTAATTCGGTTCATTAATATTAGGTTAACTAATGATTACAAATGCAGTAAAAAATGCTTTGATGTACGTAAAAAAGTTCATTAATTTTAAATATGGATTCAGTTCTTGTTAAATATGATTGGTGTAATTTTATGCATTACCAAAATAATATAAAATTAATACATTTTCAGTGTGAACTGGCATAAATAAGAAAATCATTGTCAAAAAAACATCAAATAACAGCAAAAGATTTTTAATTGTAAATATAGGAAAAATCAGTAAAAGGGTTTATAAAAGTATCTGCACTAAAGTAGGGTGTGCATAAATTACAGAGAATTCTAATAAATAATGTTGTTAACAACTAAACACATAACTAATAAAAAAAAAAAAAAAAGAAATCCGCTAATAATTAGAACTAATATGTAATAAAAGTAAAAACGTAAATAAATAAACAACAAAAAGATCAAAGATGAGACGACTAGTGATGAAAGGCAAATCAAATGTAATAGAAATTAGTATTAAAAAAAATTTGATCAGCGAAACAGCACACAACGCATCAAACTATGGTTTTGTTTTTTTTTTAACAAATCACTCACAAGAGCAGATAGAAGCTCCACCAATTTAGCGGCAGTCTCGTCCTGAAACACACCCGTCTTCAGATGGAGGTAAGTGAAGCACTGCGATCGAGCTCGGTTAAGAAGAGACACAGACAAAAATTAACAAAATAAAATAAAAAAGAGAACATCAAAATTATATGGAATAGAGAAAAACGAAGAGATAATATTAAAAAAATACTGAATGAAGAAAAAAAAAAGAAAATAGTAGTTATCAGCATTGAGGGTTGCGAAGCGAGAAATGCAATTTTTTTTTCTGTGGGTGTGCTTAGAAAAAAGATAGATTCTATAACACAAATATTTTGATAAAATTAATAAATAATATCACAACACCAGGAAACGATATATAAAATTAATTATTATAATAACACAAAATAACATGGAAAAAATTCCAGTTTATCACAAGGGAAGATTACATTTTACTATTTGCTACCCCTTTTTTTACTCGTTTCTTGAAAAAGATTTTCAAATGCTTCATCCACATTATTTAAATCATCATCTAGTTTGATAACCGATTTAACTGTCACAGTCTTTTTTTCTTTTGATTTTGAAATTGAAGAGCTAGTTGTAACCGGTGATTTTTTCAAATATTGATCAATAGTAGATTGTTTCACAGATAAAGTTTCTTTAGGTAACGATGCTTCAAACTGTTTTGGAAAAGCTAAGGCATGACTAGATTTTGCTTTTGATATTTTTGGCAAAGGTGGTGCTTGTTTTGCTTGAGCCATTTTTTCTTTAACCATTTGATGCCACGATTCCGATTTCTGTAAAACATTTGGGAATGATGGAGAGGTGTGTGGATTGTTTGGTGATGAAGACTTTTGTGAAGATGAAGTAATATGCGATTCAATTTTTTTTGCAGCATTTTCATAACGATGACGCATTTTATTAGTTACTGTTACTGCTTGTTGTGGTCGTCCCATAACACGACTTACAGCAGTCTGTGCCTCAAGCGGAACATAGGGGATGAAAGCAGAAGGCCTATCTTCATTGTGCCTAAATGGTGAAGATGTTGCCGATAATATTTCTTCAACATTATCATCTATTGAAGAACTTTTCGATATTCTTCCTGTTGGTAAATTATGGACAACATGAATAGGTGTAACACCAAAAAATTGTTCTGATAAACTTTCAGGTGGTGTTGTAACCATACGAGAAGGTGATGATGTCTTATGAATATTCTCATTACTTGATCTAATTATTGCATTGATATTTTCAATACTAGATGTTCTACTATCACACGTTTGCTTTTGAGGTGAAAAATTATGTGGAAAATAGTTTGCATTCATTTTCCCTGGTGAAATAGGTGAAATATCTACACTACTGTTCGAACGAATGCTGGAAGAATATCCAGTATCATGTGCAGGAGGAATGAAAATATTTTGATTCTGCTCTGGCGATGTCTGTGCCAAGTGAGTTTGTGAAGGCATATCAGAATAATTGTTACCATAACTAATCTGACTCAATGACATATTATTAACTAATGGCAATTGATGTGGTATAATTCTTTCATAAGGAATGTGTTCAGACATTTCCGGTGCGATTCTAAGATTCGCATGACCATCACTGTCTGGAACTTTATCAATATGATGTTTAAAAATTTGTTGATGAAGATTATGACTTTGTTGAACAGAAAATTTTACAAAATTATCATTTGGTAAACTCACCTTCTCAGATTCTAATGATTTTACAACATCACTAACTCTATTACTGGTAACCTTTTGAGGTGGAATCAAGTATGGTTTACTAAAATCATGAGAAGAATTATTACTATTATTAATCACAGAATTTTGCCGAAGATTATTTTCTCCTTTATATGGTACAAAACTACTTTTTTCAGATTGAGATTCACAAGACGTTTTAAATGAATTAACTTTCTCTTGTGATGATGGATAATGTTTAAGAATTGGTTTAGGAGAAGGATTCTGTCCAGAAAATTTTTGAGCTGCTAATTTTTTAACTGTTCCAGAAACAGAAGGCGGTACGTACTGATGAACAGGAGGTGGTGGTGGTGGTGAAGGTGCAGTCAGTTTCTTCTCAGGTGGTTTAAATGCAGATTGTGCTGCATGTGAAAATTGATTAATTGGTACAGCCGTTTTTTTTGCTACTGTAATCGAACCAAAAACAACTCCCTCATTATCAGATGTTTTTTCTGAAGCCCAAGGAAGTTTCTTCTGAATTGGCTGAGGTGTTCTAGAATGACGTACATCATGTTGTGATTCTCCTTGCCAAAATTGTTTAATAGTAGCCACTAGATTTGGATTCGATTGTCTCCGAGTAAAAGCTGGTTGTTCAAAAGTAGTTTTTATATTTGAAAATCTATTACTCCATGGTGCTCCTCCTCTTGCCGAAGGATTATATGCAACACTCTTACTATCTTTTTCATTAGACTGCTGAAGAAATGCTAAAAATTTCATATCGTTTAATGTTTTGGGTTCAAAATTAACTGAAAATATATTTCTATTATTAGTCTTACTTTTTGAGCAGACTTTATAATCTGAAAGATGACCATCATCAGTAGAATTTCTATCAAAATCATCACCAGATGAAGCATCAGCTTCATAATAATTCAATGGTTTAGGAATATCTATAGTGTTTGCTCGTTTCATTTTTAGTTTTTTATTACTTCTGTTATGAAATCTATTAGAACTATTCTTTTTACAATTATCAGTAGCTATTTGTAAAAGTCTTTGAGCAGATGATACACCTTCTGAATTATTTTCATGTTCTCTAGCATTAGATTCCTCTTCAATACTAGAAATATCACCATCATCACTATCTTCTCTCCTTTTTTCTTCTTCAGTTATTTGTTTATTTATTGCAGCTTTATGGACAGCAATTTGGACAGACTGTTCTGGGGTAAAAAGTACTAAACTCGGATCATATTCTAAAAGACTACTACCACTTGCATCACCCATCAGTCTCTCTGTCTCTTTGTCCATTATATAAGATATAGAAGCAGATAATGGTTCTGGTTCAGTAACACAATAAACTTCCGCTCTATATAATACAGGTTTATGATAAACATGTTCTATAACTGGCAACTCTTCTGTAAATTCCTCAGTTTTTGTAAATTTTGTATTATCTTCAGAAATAGATCGATTACATAAAGGATTAAACTTAACTGGACGAAATACTCGAGTAACTAGCGACTCATTTTCTTTCTGTAAATTATCTGATGAATTGTCAACATCAGGTTCAGGTGAAATTGCAAGTTCTGGGTTACTGTGATTACTAGAGTAAGTCTGTGTTTCCTGTAATAATCTTCTCGCATCAGCTAATTCTTCACGGCTTACACCAACTGTATGTCTTGATTGCCTAAGTAACTTTCGATTAGCAAATCTACGAGGCGGTGGATGTGGTGGAGCATTTGGTTGTTGCTGTAAATGTAAACAAGATTGTAAACGGTTAACAAGCTGTACTAACGATTCCCTACGATTTGGATCAAGGCCAGGTAAAGCGCTTTCCAGTTTTGAAAGCGCTCCTTGAACTTCAGCTAAGACTTCTGGACTTAATAGACGCAAATCTTCCCCCGATTCAGTCCCTGAATCATCAACCCCACTACTTTGACTCGACTGAGACCGCAGAATTGATAATGGAAACTCACCCTGACTTAGCATTGAATTTCCTGTTGCATCTGAAGCCACAGCCACGACGTCTGCACATGCTGAAACAAAAACAATGGAATTTATTAAAATCATAATCTTATTACTAGTTAAATATTAAATAAAAAATTGTGTTACGTTCAATACATTTTAATTCTAGTACCATAATAATCACAAAATTCAGCTATATAAAAATACACATTTGAATAATATTAAACAAAAATACATTACCTTGAACTCTAAGCAGATTATTAAATTAATGTGCACATTTCTAACATTTCTACCCAACATTCTAGCTTTATATAAATATATCCTAACATGTTTTTGTTATTATGCCAGTTATTATCATAACTGATTATTTTTGTTATTTATTAACTATAATAGACCTGGTACATTTACATTTTCAGTCACAAAAAGTAAGTAAATATGTTTATACAAAATATAAAAACTTGGGGACAGTAAGAGAAAAGACCCACCATGTTAACAACTCAATTATACTTAGTGAAATTAATGCGATAAATATGTACAAGGATCAAGCTATTTTCATCGTTATCCTTCATGATCTAAATAGCTATCTGTCACTAGAAGCAGAAGTGCTATTAACTTTTACAGATATAATGCATTTCACCCAAGTTTTACGAGAAATAATTTTAAAAAATCAAACACTGATAGCTGCTCTGCCACCATCTGCAGAAGAGAGATGGATCATCTGATTTAGTAAAATAATGTAATAGAGATTTATAGTAATAGGAATCATCCAATTTTTACAAAACTGGACAATTCAGTTTGTTGTTACTAAAAGAAATAGACTCAAAAAAAACCTTTCATAAAAAATTTTATTTTAAAAACTTAAAATGGGAAGAATTTCCTTACATGCAACAATATATTAGCCTGTATAATAAACTTCTATAAATACAAACAGATGAAATTACAATTAATCAAAATTGAAATAGTGTCGTTAATACATAAAAATAATTACAAACACTTTCAGTGTACTAACAAATATTGTAACTAGAAGATATCTAATATGCATACATAACTCTCAAAATAACTTTAGTTATAAAAACAAAATTATTAAAATAATATTAAATTTAAAATCAACAAATGTTTTAACATTACTGATGTAAACTAAACAATAAAATAAACATCAAAAATGGTGGTAGAAGTTTTATGTAAAAATATCTTTAGGAAAACAAGCAAAAGGCCTTGAAGATGTTTATAGAAATATACTCTCCCAAAAAATTATTTACTCAAGAACATTTTTGCATTATTATTAATGAAAGTGTCAAGGCCTGGCTTTAACAGCCATATAAATCTACTGGGCTTATTGCAATACTCCCAGAAACAACCCAACAAACAAATAGTTAAAGTCATCAAAAAAATTTCCACCAAAAACAAGCGGCTTTTCCACAGAAGTGCTGATACATATCGGTGAGGTGGTTACGAACACTTTAAATGGAATATGGACAGGAATTTGGATGTGGGAGGAGGGTAATCAGTTTACTGAGAGAGCTACAACTCCATCAGAAATCAAGATATCCCCTTGAAAAAAAATATCTACTACTTAATAAAGTAAAATTCTTACATAATTCAGAAAATATCTTTTTTCACCTATGTGATTGGAGTATTTAAATTAAGGTTTCTATGTTCTCATGTACATTCAGTTTTTTTTAATAATTTACTAAAATCAGTTCAATGTTACTGTACTTCGATTTAAAAAGACTCAGTTCATATACACTCTGATAACTAATTTTTTTTTTGTCTTCAGTCATTTGACTGGTTTGATGCAGCTCTCCAAGATTCCCTATCTAGTGCCAGTCGTTT
>JAAAKQ030041333.1:0-11506 GCA_010016005.3 Zanna intricata
TCATCCTCTGAAGTAATACCTTACGGTAGTTCGGGAGGCTAAACAGACAAAGAAAGAAATATAGCAAAAAGGGGTCGAGAATTAAGACATGCTTCAATTTGAATTAAAATAGTGTAAAGTTCTTCAAAGTTAAGAATAGTTTGTGCAACAACACGACGTAGATGATACTTCACACTCTTGATGCAACTTTCTCATAAGCTTCCTAAGTATGGTGAGGAAGGGGGAATAAAAGACCATTTGAAAATTATGAGATGATGAGAATGATTGAATAGCAAGATTGAAATTTTTTGACTTAAATAATTCATGAAGAGTGTTTCTTGCACAATGAAAATTAGAAGCATTATCTGAATACATTTGATTACGAAGACCTCTGTGAAGAGTGCATTGCCTTAAGGATTCAGTTGGTCAAATCTGAAACAAGTTCTATATGAATAGCCTTAGTAGATAAACAAATAAAAAGTACAATGTAGGATTTTGAAAGAGTTTTAGATTTCTGCCCGCCATGGCAAATCATCATAGGATCACCATAATCAATGGCACAATTAGAGAAAATTCTGGAAGTGAGTAACTGAGCAAGTTGCTGAGATTATTTATCAGCATCAAAATGAAAACATTTTAGTCAATTATTTATTACAGAACAACTAGCTATTTTTGCATTTACAATTGAAAACCTTTGATGGAAGGAACTGTGAGTTAATTGCAGTTCAGCATGCAGAAGACGTAAATGTTAATTATGGATGATTAGTCTTGAAATATTTGCATGAGGATGTAATATTAACTGATGTTTTTAATCATAGGACAAACTGGAATGATTTAATCTCCTCCTATACAAAGCATACCTTTATTGTCTAGAAATTGATCTAGTGAAACAAGTTTGCTTTGTTTCGAAATGGGATGTTGGGTTTGAAGGACATTAATTTCAGTTTTAAAGTATGATAATTGAGATTGATAAATAAAAAATTCAGGATAAGATTTAATTCATTTGAAGATAGTACCTTCAGATTTCTATCAGTAGATCTGAGCTTAACATTATGGAAAAACCTAAAACCATGAAGTAGCTTAGACAATGATGTATATCTTTCAGAATAATCAGTAACAGGTGAGGTTGAAAGGAACACTTGAATCTTTTGACGTTCTTCAATAAGGCATTGTAAGTCAATATTGTTTTTCATTGGAATTAAAGTGATGATCAATTGGCCAAATTGAAGAGTCTTGAGAAAACCAACTAGGAGATCATGCCCATCATAATGAAAACTTTATTAATTTTTTTGAAATACATCCCCAAGAGAGTATACCAGCAGGGTTTTCATTAGATTTGACATAATGCCAAACATAGTTTAAAGGATTTTGCTGTATTTCGGAAACTCGTATTTGCAACAAAGGTTTTCCATCTTGAAGATTCAGCCTTTATCCAGTGTAATGCAACAGTACTCAGAATACAAATTGATTTTATCAATGTTTACCTCTAACGAAGGAACAACCTTTTGAAGTAAGTGAAAAAGGTGTAAACAAGCACAAAGTTTTAGCCTTGGCAAAGAGATTTGCTTTAAAGAGGGGCAATTCTTGATTTAGAATAAAGTAAATTACCTGAGATTTCACCATTATCATAAACATTTCTTATGTATATACAACAAGCATAACCTTTGAAAGATACATCAGCAAATCCATGAATTTCATATGAACTTATTGTTACTTACTATACTACTTACTCGAGAGTCAAATCTGAGTCTCAAATCAAACCCGGACTTGGGTAAGGGACTACATTTTTTTTACAAATCTGTACGATAAAACAACTTATGATTTTCATTGAAATTGAATGTTTTATAAACATTTGTCAACATTATTTCCTTTCTAAATAATTTTATAAGTTTAATACAATATTTTTGTTTAAAATGTGTGTTTTTATTTAATTACCTTATTAATTTATTGAACACTTACATAAATAATGTTACACATGTTACAACCCACATCGTAGAACTTTCTTAAAAATGCATTCATTATATTATAATAATGTGTATAATAGATTAAAAGATATTTCAAATTAGTACATCATTTGTCCTTTATGTAAAATACTTATAAAATGATTTTAATACTAGATTAATTTTCTTATCAGTAAGTTGTTATTATCTATACAGATATCTTTTTGTTTTATTAAATGTAAACATTTAAGCTAAATGATTCCTTAATGTTCTTCTGCAGGTAAGAAGTAACTACTCAATTTGTAACAAAGCGTCTAATACCATAAGGTGAGTTTTGAAGTAGTATTACAAGAAAGTAACAATTTAGAAACCATTTCTATGAATGAAAACCTTGTAGCACAGTTCTCCGCCATACAACCATAATCTGATATTAATACAGAATCTGTTAAAATGTAATCTAAATTTTTCATAAGCTATTAATAATGAGATGACAGACCATAATGAGCCAGTAACAGTTGTAAAAACTGATAGGAAAGAAAATGTTTAAATTAACATATATAGCAAATTTCAACAAATTTATTAGAAGATACAACTGAAAATTAATAGTTATATTATTAACAACTCAATTTCATATCAAATTACACTTTAATCAATACAATAGTGTCTATTTAAATTATATTTCTAATTCTACTTTATTCTCTAATTTTATACTGATTTGTTTTCTGATTTAAAAATTTATATAAATAATCAATTCTCTTCTTCAAATCTCTCCATTTAGTAGGTCGAGCAATTGGAAATATTCCTTTAGACCAAATTTTCTTCTTACGAATTAAAACTTGAAATTCATTTCCCTTGACCCCTCTTAGCCAGCTTGGTACTTCATACAAAATTCTAGTAGGATGTAATTTATCGTTTCCAAGGATGTCAATATAATCATTTTGACCAAATAATGCTTTTTTTGCAGTCCATTCATTTACTGGTCGATATATAGGCATTGTTTGAATTCTACCTTCACCCATACGTGGAAGAAATCCTTCAGTTGTAATTTTGTCATCATAACCAAATCTTCTAAGTAGTTTTCCTTTTTCCAATTTATCTTCATGGTATCGAAAACGTACACTTTGTATCTGAGGTTTCCACATACTTTTTAAACACAGACTTATTTGTCTTGAACACCAACTCATTTTGTAACCTTAAAAACAAACAACAAACCCTTTCTAAAAATTAATTACAATCAAAACATCACATTATATTAGCATAAAATTAAAACACAATATTTGTAAAGATGAATCACCACAATATTAGAAGGGTTATAGTAAAGTCAAATTTCTTTTAGAAACACTGATTTTTGATTTAAAAGAGAATGAATACTCAAAAAAAGAAAATACTTGTTAAGATATGATTTTACTTAGATTATTATAATCTTACAAACTATTTTATGTCTTGTATGCAATAAATTTGACTAATATCACAGTACAATGTCAAATAGTGATGAACAAAATTTAATTAGAAGACTGGAGAAATCTTTTCATTATTAAGATATTGCTGGTTTAAATATGTTTATAATTTTAATTTTTTTTTACTAAGGGAATAGAAAATCAAACTGGTGAATTAATATTTTATAAACAAAAAATCAATAGAGAAAATCTAAGAAATAATAATTTTATATATTTTTTAATCGACACACTTTTTTTTTCATTTATTTATGACACTCTTTCAGATTGTATGGATATATTGTGCTTTCAGAAGATATCTTTAGAGCTAATGATGCAACTTCTTTTTTATGGATTTACTTAAGTATTGTTAATGGTACCGATAAAAAACCAGAAGTAGGGTAAACTACTAAAATAGTACGTACTTATGAAATATATTTGATCTGAGCTGTTTGTTTAATATGCTTTTCTCACAATTTTTTTTTTTTTTTTTTTGTATTTGAATCATACTAAAGTGGGTTTTCTGATCACTTTTGAGATAATGCTATTTATGTTAACTCCATTGGTTAAAGAGCTGCATACAAGTTCTGACAATATTATACAGGATGACAATCTCCAGATTAACTAAAACTACTGTAATCATTAAATTCAACATATTTTTTAAATAAATTACATAAATAAAATTTAATAAAATACATAAATAAAACATATAATTTAATTTTGGGAGTTAATGAATTTTATTATATTAAAAATCATAAAAATTATGCATGCTATACATTGCATATCACTTTTTTATATTGATATTGTAACTTTAAAGATAAACAACATATCCTTTCTAAAAATTAATTACTTTCAGAATATTACAGTATATTAGCATAAAATTAAAACAATATTTGTAAAGATGAACCACCTCAATATTAGAAAGGATATAAAAAGGGTAATGTATTTTTTATTTTTTACACATAAATCATACACAGTATAATTTAAAATAAATTTGTAATTAATACAAAACCCAGATTTAAGTAATCATTTTGGGTTGGTTGACAACAAAAGTAAATTTAAGTTCCATTTTAGAGGCTTCTCTCTCTTTTTCTGTTTAGCCTCTGAAATTACCATAAGGTATTACTTCATAGTGTAGTCTTGTACTATCTCAGGTTGACCACTCCTCAGAAGTGTGGTTAATTGAAACCCAACCACCAAAGAACACCGGTATCCACGATCTAGTATTCAAAGCCATATAAAATAACTTTCTTTTTATCTGTTTAGCCTCCAGAATTATCGTAAGGTATTACTTCAGAGGATGATGTGTATGAATGTGAATGAAGTGTAGTCTTGTACAATCTTAGATCTACCACCCCTGAGAAGTGTGGTTAATTGAAACCTAACCAGGCAAAGTAACTGCCATATAAAAGTAAACAGCTTTTACTAGGATTTGAACCTTACAACTCTCAACTTTGAAATCAGGTGATTTGCGATGTCACGTTAACTGCTAGACCAGATCAGTGGGCTTCATTTTGGGGGCCTGTAATTTTTATAAGTGACCAAATTTCATCAGAAAACATGGGATGATAAAGTAAACTTTAAAGTAAATATATGAGTTAAAATGTATTTATGTCTATATAATCCAAGTGGGCTACAACAATCTCAGGAAAGACCTTCACTATCCTTGACACTACTTTCACAAAATGTATTGGCCTTGAATCATATTTCTGAAAGAACTAAGGATAAAAGATTTTTCATTTATGCAGTAAGAGAGATAGCATATTGCACAGCACAAGTGCAACAGTCATTCACAAAAAGTTACAAAAAATTCAAGTTATTAATCATAAAGAGATTTTTCACACTACATGAAAATAACATATCACAAGTTTTAATGTTTATTTAGAAACAAATCAAAATTAAATTCATGTCTACTCTTTAAAGCTCAATGTACTCAAACTAAAAACATAGTTTGGTTTTTACTGGGTTTGTTTTATTTTTCCAGTGTATACAGTTTACAGTGTAATACATTGAGGAAAAAAATTTAAGTAGGAATAGTTTAAGAAATTTATCAAAATATTTTCTGATGAGAAATGTATGGAAAACAAATCATTAGAGATATTACATGAATTATAGAGTGGACCATACAAATTATAGAGTGGAAGTCTCCAGGCTTCAGACTCAAATCACAAGGAAACTGTTCTTATACAAAAATTTTTAACTAATTATGCAATTCATTCCTCACTAGCATTATGGTTGGCATAGATAATTTTAACGTTAATGCCACCTATTTTTAAAAAGATTGGATATGTAGATTTTTTCCTAGGTGTACAATGAAGTGTTGTTATCAACACCCAGATACAATATTTATACAGTAAACATACAAATATTAAAAAGAAATGAAAATTAATTTTAAACTAAACAATAGTAATATAAAAACATAGCATAGGAAAATCCTATTACATATATAATGAGATTTTTATCTAATGGGATCTATGCTGTGTTTTTATAATATAATATTATAATATATTTTATAATTTTATAGATATAAAATTTTATATCATATATATGCTGTGTGTTTAAAATGTGTGTAAAAATGGGATCTATGCTGTGTTTTTATATTACTGTTATTTCTTAAATTAATTTTTAAAGAAAAGAACAAAAATAACATACGGTTTATGCCAAATGGTATAAATAGACAATAAAGATTATATGAATAATCAAATTTTTTGAATCAAGATGCATACCCTTTACAAATTGTAAGACATTTGATAACATCATTATATCTTTCTCTAACATATTTCACATGTTAACACCTAATTTAAACCTGAAATGCAAGGAGCTTATTCCTGCACAAGGAGCTCCATGTTGACACAGTATTCTTAACTGGATGAAGTTGATGGTAGTATTCCATTCATTCACTTTGCCACTCATCATGAACAACCTCTTAAGAAAAAAGAATGCATGTAGTACATGAATCATGAATATTGAAACATGTTGTATACAAGGCTGCTCAAGGCAGCTAGTTATCAGCAAAATACTAGAAAATACAGAAATAATTTGGAAGTTTATCCGTAGGAACTGTTACTGAATAATCAATGAATTGTGCAAATTGTTTATACCAATTATATAGAACTTTCCAAGAAATCTGAACTGGAAATTTTAAAAAGTATCATGGTATCGTATTGCTGTAAACTTTGTCCTTTGGCACTAGTAACTTAAACAAAAGTTGTTTGCTGTAAGCATCAGAAGATGGCTAATGAGGGTTCAAATTCTAAAATGCCACATTAAATCTGTTCCTCCAAGTGAACTTAGATAAACTGAAGTTTTTGGATCATGATGCAATCAATCCCTTAAAAAGCACTGTTTGCTATGTTTTGTTTTTCTTTTAGTTCACCGTATGATATGGTATGGTTTTTTGATGTTTTGAATGTGGAAAATTCACCTTTATTTCTGAAAATGTTGCCAATTTTAGACAGTTGGTTGACATACATTAGTGCCGTGTATTTTTGATTCTAAATCCTTTATTTCATATAGTAGGTTGTTTTAAGTATAAGTATGAGCCTAAGTATATAAGTGTGGTTGAGTATCCATTAAACTATGTCAGAAATTCTGTTTAAGTCCTTTATTGTAGTTATTAGCTGACAAAATGTAAGCAATGCAATGTGTGAAAGAATGATTGTGCTGTGGGTAAGTGTTTTGGAATTAGTATTGTTTGTTAACTTCCTTATCTCAGCACATACCTAAAACAGATAACGCTTGGCGAGTACAAGGTTTGGCTACTAAATAACAAGACTAATGCTACTATAGAAGAACTAAGCATGCACCAAATTTGTACGACCGATAACTTGTATCATGAAGCATTCTTTCACTTGTTGCCACTCCAGTTTCTATATACATATTAGTCTGGTAATGGCCTTCGTTTGTATAACATTTGTTTTTTTTGTTTGGCCGAAAAAACTATAAGTGTTTTATTAGAGCAAATAATTGTTATGAAATTTCATATAAAACTTGGAAAAACTGCTACTGAAACTTTTCTTTTATTAAAACAGATATATGGCAATGAATGTTTATCACACAGGAGGAGGGGGGGGGTTGAGTGGGTTTAAATGTTTCACAACTCATATGATCAAAGAAGTTAATTTATGTTTATATTTAGTGAATTGTAAGCAAGTGTAATTTCTGTTGATAAATGTGTGGGATGCAAAAGGCACAGTTCAAAAGTAAGGGCCGATCGCTAACAAAATGAGATCAATTGAAAAAATGAAAAACTGAATAAAATAATGATTTCAAATATTTACATATTTATTTTATTTTTCTATATAATCACAATTTCATTCCAAACATGTTTGATGTTTGAAAGATTCAAGCCAGTTTTTGAGGAGTAAGAAGAAGTGGTAGTCACTGGGTGTAAGATCAGGACTGTAAGGGGAATGATAAAAAATCTCCCATCTAAATTTTTTAATTTTTTCTGTTTTGCATGCAGCCATGTACGTATAAGCTCATAAAGAACAATTCCTAATCTCAGCATTCCCTGTTGCTGATTTTGAATGGCATGAAGCAGCTTAGAAAACATCTCATAATAGACTTAAGATGTGATGGATGTTCTGGGTTCCATGAAATCAAATACAGTTGTCCCTTTTGGTCCCAAATTACACGAATACAAGAAAAGCACTGCAAATATCATTCTGTGATCTTTGTGAGCATTTGTCAATGTTTTTGGCACCCATTGTTAAAATAGTCTATAAAAGCCTAGAGTGTCAGTTACAATTCTCAACAATGTTGTCTTTGAAACTTCTGATAATTCTATAGAAAGATTGTTTAATCATAAAGTGCCAATTTTCTTCTTTCTCTCAATTTTGCATTCAAAATTCGACGAGATTGTCAAGTCTGGATACTAAGCCTGCCACTTCTATGTTCGCCGTGAAAATTTGAATAGCCTTCCTTAAACTCATGATACCACTGTCTCACTTCTTCACTCATTGCAGTAGGCTCGTATGTTTCAAACAATTGGTGGTGAATTTCAGCAACATTATGTCCTCTTGCATTTGGAAATCTAATCACTGATCAAACATAACAACTGAGGGATTTGTTATTCTGTACTAATTTTAAAACGGTTTCTTGCAAAGGCAAATAACATTGAAATGATGGCAAGTGATGGTTACATGCCCAAAGAGCACTGTTGGGCTAATGCACATGCGTGAAGCAATCACTTGTGATAATTGCTATAACTTTTTAACCCTTACTTTTGAACTGCTTCTCATAAGATTAATAATATTTTTTGATACAGGGCTATGATGTCTTTAACATTATAAGAAGCACAAGTATTCTATATAAATGTACAATTGTAATATTATTTAGAATAAAAATCTTGTATGACAAAACATTTACGATATTATTATCATCTGGTGTACATAAAAAACCAACCTAATTTCTCTGGTTATCGATAACTATCCATCATAATAGCAAACAATATTGTTGTACTTACTAAAATAATATTAAGTTTACACCTGTAAAATATGTAAAATCCATCTGAAACACAAACTAGGAAAGAATAAAAATGAAGCAATTAACAAAAAGTAAACATAACTGACAAAATAAAAAGTTTTGGTAATTTTTCATAACATGAGAAAGCTAAACATTTTAAATAAAACTATTGCATAAATGTTTAAAGAAGGAAAGTAGAATTTTATAAAAGCTAAATGAAAAAGTGAATTTAAGAATTAAACGATTGAATCAAGCCTTCAAACTAACATTATGACTAGCATGGTCACAGTCACTAACATCAGAGCTGTGATGTTTACAACTAACAATAATGCAAATAAAAAATATATTAAGTTTACATATTTATCTTTGTATAATATGGAATTGTTTCCAAAATATAAAATGCTTTAGCCTGGATTTGGAAAACAGGTAAACCCACCTGTTTTTAGCCCTGATTGAATGCTATTTATTGCTTGTTTAATGTTTGCTATTGTAGCATTAAAGTCATCCTTCTTGTTAAGATGTATGATTTCAGCTTATTAATGTAATGTTTGTTGCCTATTGTAATGTGTAAACTTTATCTTATCTTGTTAAAAATTATGGTGATTTCAGCTGGGTTCTGGAGATTAGTTGTTTTTCATGATTTATGTAGTACGAGGTGTGATAAAAAAATATAATGAATTATGTTATAAAAAAACAAAGTAAAAAAGTTACCTTAAATATAAATGAATCTCCTTCAAAGTACTGTCCTTGGCTAGCAATATACTTATCCCTATATTGAATCCATGACTGGAAGAATTTCTGGAAGGCTTCTTTTGAAATGGCTTTCAGCTGCTATGTTGTGGCCTTCTCAATGTCAGGAATGGTGTCAAAACCATATTAGCATATTTTTTATTTTGGGGAAGAGTCAGAAGTTTCATGGTGCTAAATCTGGTGAGTAAGGTGAATGTGGACAAACAGGAAGACTTTTAGTGGCCAAAAACTCATGAATCAAAAGCGACTTGTGGCATGGCGCATTGTCATGATGAAGAAGAAAGCCACGTTGCCCATTTTTTAGGTCTCTTTCTTCACACTTCGTTTCGCATACGTTCCAGTACCCCCTTGTAAAATTTGGAGTTTACAGTTGTTCCCTTTGGAACAAACTCTGATCACACTATGCCCTCTCAATCGAAAAAAAAAACAATGTTTTTGAGGTCGAAGGACGTCCCGACCGTTCCTCGTCTTTAACAGACTCATTTCCACTTTTAAATCGCTCATTCCACTTGTAAACAGTCTTCAAAGTTACCACATTATCACCATATTTTAACATTTCGTAAGCCTCTTTGGCACTTTTTTCAACTTGAAACAAAACGTAATGTTAATGCGTTGTTCAAAATTCATGTTTCATAACAGACACTGCAAACACAACCTCACTGTAGCGGCTATAGAAGCAGATTGACAAGCTGGAACGAGTTCTATCTTGTCAACACAGAGGGTATGAGACATACTACTTGAAATAGATGCAGCGTAAGTAATTGCAGCTATAAAAATTCATTCACCGTATTTTTTAATCACACCTTGTAGTATTAAAGATATTTGTATGATAACTTCCCCAATTAATAGTAAAAATATGAGACATGTATATACATTTTGTTTGTGACTGTACTGTATAATTAAGTGGGAGAGGGGTTAGGAGACCCAGCTTTACCTAAAGCCATTTCAGCAGTTAGGTTTGTTGCACAGTTACCAATGGAACCTAAAGACTGCAACTTAACCCTTATGCACCGCGATGAACTATAATTTGCTACTTTGTAGGCTCTTACATTCATTACAGTTGTAGGCGTGCAAATTTATTCGTACAATTATTATATTTATATATGATTATTGGCAACAATTCCCTGTTTCCAAGAAAGTGTCACAATGTATTGTAGGATGTAAGGATATATTTTTTGATCACACCTTGTACATTGATACTATCTTTTACAGTTGTGTCAAAATCTGTCATTTTAGGGTTATTTTTACAGGTTCATCCTCTAAAGTAATACCTTATGGTAGTTCCGGAGGCTAAACAGATAAAGAGAGAGGGTTATTTTTACAGGGAGGAATGTTTACAAGGAGTAAATGTGAAATGGAGACATCCTTAGTTTATGGTTGTCAACTATGTGCTTAGTGTTATTTATGAATGTTTTAAACTTTGTTTTAGATTTTAATGTTGGATTTCTGTTAATATATCACCAGAATTTTTTTTTAAGCAATATGCCATTAAGTATAGTAATTGAAAAATTACCTCTATCTTTTGTGTACGTTGGGTTTTTTATTTAAGTTTTTAGTCATTATCTTTCGTGAATAACCTTAAATGAACATATCAATTACTTATGTATGGGGGCAGAATTTAATAATTTCCTAAAAGTTTCATTGAATGGGGGGTTTCATGTCTCTAAAGAACCTTATAATAATAAAAAAAAATCTTAAATGGTAGTACAAACAGTCTTTTAGCTTTTTATACTAGTCCACCGGGCTGGTCTAGTGGTTAATGCGACATCACAAATCAGCTGATTTCAAAGTCAAGAGTTTTAAGGTTCAAATCCTCGTAAAGGTAGTTATTTTTACATGGATTTGAATACTAGGTTGTGGATACCAGTGTTCTTTGGTGGTTGGGTTTCAATTAAATACACTTCTCAGGAGTGGTCGACCTGAGATTGTACAAGACTA
>JAAAKQ030041344.1:0-16695 GCA_010016005.3 Zanna intricata
ATGAGGATGATGTGTATGAATGTGAATGAAGTGTAGTCTTGTACAATCTCAGGTCGACCATTCCTGAGAAGTGTGGTCTATCATCTACCTAGCTGACAGCAAGTTTACGAGCCGTTCTTTTTTGCTAAAGCAAGTGTATCAAGGATTGTGTATTTGGATATCCTGCGTACACCGCTCTTTCCTCCTTAACTGAAAAGTGGACAAAAGAATTCTACTTGGCTACAAGATGGGAGTGACACGACCCAATGTCAAAGCTTCTTTGTCTTGGGCCGCATGGTCACCCAAATTGACACCAATATGATTTTTTTTCCTTTGGGGTTTTATAAAAGATTGTGTGTATATGCCTCTGATGATGATGTGCCTGCTGATCTATCCGATTTGAAGCATAGTATTGAAGCAGCTGTCGCGTCTAATACTACAAACATGCCAGTTGAAGTATGGGACGAACTCTGTGCCGCATGACAAAAGGTGCTCACAGTGAACACATATCCTTCAGTTTATTTGTGATTTATTAATTTAAGTCAGGGTTAAAAGATTAATTAAATAGTTTCACACCCACAATATTGTTTTTTTTTTTTTTGGTACATTCATATTAAAAATATGGAATTAATATATTATATCATACATTTAAAGTGCGAGATCATTTATTTCGTATTATAAGTTTGATTTTTTTTATAAATGATGTCAAAATGATCATTAACAATAACAGATATTAGTGAATGTAATTGTAAAAATATTACATTTCCGAATTACAATGGTCAGGTCATGACCAGTTCTGACGTCCCCTTACTAAAAAAAAAAAAAAAAAAAAAAAAAAATAGTTTTTAAAAAATCCTGACTTTTATGTATGTTTACATAATTAATTAGGTAATTCTGGAAACAAAATATAATTGATTTATTTCTATTTTTAAAATTTTACGTCTATTTATTTTTAAATTAGTGTGTCTAATCTTTTAATCGACTTCAAGAAAGCAGAAGGTTCTAGATTTGATACATTTTCTTTTCTAGAAACGAGGATAAATTTCTTTATTATTAATTTCAAATGGATATAACTATAGAACTTAAAGATAAGTAAGCTCAGTTATTTTAAACCATTGTATTAAGAATGAATTTTTTTTCATTCTTGATGATTTGTATGAATTTTTCAGTCCAAATCATATAGATTTGAATTAAGATTATCGATTATTCTTCTGGTATAATTTATGTAAGATATACATAATTAGAAAGTATTAAAATAAGTAATCCATTTATAATAAAATTCTCATTTTAAATTATTTTCCCGAGAAAATTCAAGAAAGTTAATTGGAAAACCTAGAGTAAAAATGAAGCAAAATCTTGCATTTCAAAACTTCTACATTAAAGTCACTAGCCGGCCTCCGTTCCGCAAGTGGTAACGTCCTGGCCTTTCATCTGGAGGTTCCGGGTTCGAATCATGGTCAGGCATGACAGTTTTACGTGCTAAAAAATTACCACTTCATCTCACTCTCTGAAAAATACCTAAGGTGGTTCCGGAGGCAAAAAAAGAGGTCAGTAGAAGTATTTTTATATCTTTTCTAAACGTATCTACTTTATTTTTATCAAGTTGCCAATTTTTCATTTGTTTCTTTTTTTGTTATGAATGACTTTTTAGATAAAAATAGCGTATTCTGTAGGATTAACTTTAATTAAATAATATTAAAATCAAAATATTTGAAATAAATCAAGTTAAAAAGATTATTACTTTTATTACTGTTATTATTATTATTACTTTTGAGATTTTCTATTTTTTCAGTTTTCTGGTTTGTAATTTACATAAAGTTTATACTCCTGAATAAGAGGGAGAAAAAATGTTTATTAAGAAATACTTCAACGATTTGAAAATTTATTTACCAGCAATTTTTATAATGCATTATTATCAAAATTTGCCAAGCTAAGTAACGTCTGAAGCACCGGGAGGATTTTACCCTTTTCTGGTGAAAATTTTAATGAAAACTTAGCATTATATTGTAGCATTCTTTATTCAAATTGAAGATACAAAGAATTTTCCAAAAATTTACAATGATCCATCAATAAGTCCTTATTTTTTGTGTAAATATCTATAAATAGATTAATCTACTAGAATTAAAATATATTAATTTTTTTTTATTTGTAGAAATGAAATCTCGTAAAATAAAAAATTACGATAAATTCTAGGATTTAATTTTATATCTCATTATTTTTTTAAAGTTACATCTTATATTTTAAAGTAGATATTTTAAATTATATATTTTAAAATAGTTCTATTTTATTTTACATACCTAAGTTCAATTTTATGCATATTTTATACTTGAAAAAATGTTCTATTTTTTTTCAAATTCATTTTTCAATATTATAGTCTGACGGTATCTATTATAAACACTAAATTAAATAAAATATTTTATTATTTATTTATTATTATATTTATGTTTTTATAAATTAAAAATAAATTTATCTCCTGTTATTATATTTATGTGTGTGTGTGTGTGTGTGTGTGTGTGTGTGTGTGTGTGTGTGTGTGTGTGTGTGCGCGCGCGCGCGCGTATATATATATATATATATATATATATATATATATACGCTTTATTTTTATTTATTTACACATATAAATGAATCTTTAATGGAATGAAATATATTATATTTTGTTGCAATTTATGTAATCATACGTACGTATATATATATATATATATATGTTTATTTATATAAAAAAAGAACATCCATGAATGATGCATGAAGATTTTAAAAACAAGGCAGCATTGAGTTGATGACATGAAAAAATAAGTAGTATATCTTAACAACAGCAGGAGCAGTTGAGAGTTATGGTTTTAAAACTGTGGACTACGGTGAGAAATGTGTTTATTTATTAGTAGTAGAAGAAGTTTGATATAGTGTGAAATATAGAAAGAAAAGAGATGAAAAAATTTCAAGAAAATGAGAGAGAATGAAAGAGTGAAAAAAAAGTTAAATGTGAGATGGAAGAAGGAATGTACATATAATATATATACGAAATATACATATTTTCAAGAGAGATATGCGTTTGTTTTATTACTTGATTATTGTGTAAGAATCCCGCTGATTCTTTCCAATAGATCAAAAAATAAAATTATATTTGAATTTAAATCTTATATAATAAAATGAACTTATCAAGCTTTACAGCTAGCTCCAATTACATTACGTTAAAAATGATTTAGAATGAGCTCTGTATTATTTATAGTCTTATTTAACGTATGAAATTATAACTATTAGTCTGTTATTATTATTATTATCACAGTAATAATGATTATTTTATGGTTATTTTATGCAGTATATTTTTATTTTTTGAATTATGTTCAATTTTTGCATACAAAATTTTATTCAATTTATTTCGTTTGAAATTCGTTTTAATTTTGTTTATGATTAATAGGTCAATAAACTTTAAAAATATTGTATTATTATTCTTTGCTAACAAAAATATCGATTGTTTGGTAAATTCTTGAAGATATTAGAATAAATTATTAATAGAAAAACTGTAATGCTGTATTTATTTAAAACAAGACCGCTAATCGTTAAAATTAAAGCATGACGTTATATTACGTCATACATTTATTTACATGTTTCAATGGAAATTACATCTAATAAGTTAATATATGATAAATATATTAGATATATAGATAAAGATATATATATATATATTAATTAATATATACATAATTATCAATCTTATAATAATTATAGTAATTATCAATCATTACTTACGTTAAAGTGCGTGAATTTTTGTAGTTAAATTTGAAATAACTACTGAAAATGTTTGTTTATAAAAAGGATTGTTTTTTCATCGTTATGAATTATATAATACTCGTATATTAATGTTTCAGTCCAAGATTACATCGATTTGATAATTATAATTAAAATTATCGACTATTATCTAATATAATTTACAGAATAGATATTTATAAAATATTTAGAATACATAAACTGTGTAACATTCAATCCCGATTAGCACTAATTAAAAAATATATTTTTCAGTAATTGCCGTCTTTATTTTATTGGTAAGAATTATTAGATTTCCAGATCTAAGCTAATAATTTTAAGTTTCGTTAAATATAGATCACTGTAAAACTATTACTGCGTATTTGTTATTTCTTTAAAAGTTATATATAGATGATTAAAACATGCTATAATAATTCTAGGGAAAATATACCTTTCCACATATACCTTTAAAATAACATTTTTTTTTTTTTAAGCATCAAAATGTTATTTAACACAAAATACACTCGGAAAATAATTCTGAAAATATGTTTGAATCTTCGTTCTAAAATAGTGTGGCAGAAGTTTGATGATAAAGTTTGTGATCTATGATAAAAAAATATGTTTGTTGTTATTAGAAAAACTGAAATAGTTTGTTGGGAGAATTCTTAGAATTCCATTTTAATCCCGTTTTAAAAAAAAAACAAAGATTTGTCGTGAGAATTCTTAGAATTCCATGTTAATCCCATTTAAAAGATTAAAGACATATTTTTTTATTAATATTTAATTTCTTTCTGAAGGATTACTACTTGAAGGCAAGTCTTTAAGTGGTATCAGATTCTATTTAACACTAATGAAAATCTATAAAAATGGGTTTATAATTAGTTTTTTATAGGAGAAAATAGCTTCTCTTTACTTTTTCCGAAAATATTTCTCTAAAATATTTTTCATAACGCTATCCTATAAATTGCGAAAAATTAAAAATACTCCGGAATTATTCTTAATTTTTAGATTTTAATTTAATTTCTATTTGAAAATTTTAAAACAATAAATTTTATTCGTTCTTTCTAAGCAGCTAACACCTAATTTTTATGCAAATAAATACCTTATAATTTTTATGTCTGTCAGTTTAAAGAATATTGGGGAAATGTACATTTTTCTTTCTACGTTTAGATATGATTACTTTATATATTATTAGTACGATTATATTTTATTATTTTGCAAAAAGCGTCATATAGCTTCTTTAAAAATAAATAAAATGTTTCAAATTTACCTGGTGGAAAAGTTTTTTAACTCTTTACTGGGACAGGGTTTTTAAATCATCCTATTAGATTAGCGTCATCGAATTTTTGTGACTTTTGCAATTTTTAAAGTAAAAATTTGTAAATATTCTCATTGTAAAGAAACGTTATCGATTATTTTAGGTTTAGACTAATAATGCAACGGAGTTCATTATCTCTACTAATAATAAACTTTATTTATCTATTACATATATATACAAATGTGGTGAACATGTACCTTTTCTGTGAACATGTTACTTTTTCATGAAAAACCTACTAACGGACTGAGCCAAAATTTTATATGAACATAGTATTTATATCTGGAAAGAACATAGAATTATTGCTGTTACAAAATGTTTTGCCGTTTCAAAATGGTGGCTGTTTTAATGGATTGCAGTAACAATCGGATTATGTTTCAAGCCGATATTAGACTTTACTATGGCCAAACCGTTGGTTAAATTGAATTTAAAAACCGCTTTTAGTATTTGAAATTACAAACAAGAACTTCTCTTTGTCTTTTTCGATATTTCTTTCGGTTATCAAGAAAATCAGCTTTAAATGTGCAACGATATACAACATGCATTTCTTTAGACTTGCCCGTATTTAATTTTTCAATGACAATAAATAAGTCACAAGAATAGACGCTCCAAGTGGCCGGTCTCCATTTGGAGAATCAATGCTTCTCACATGGTCAACTGTAACTGGCTTGCTCCAGAATCTCCTCTGGGAACAATCTGTATATCAGATAGATATGTTGTAAATATTTTATAAAAGTCAATTCCTTTGATTATGTTGTTAATATATTGTTTCACAAAAAAAATTAAAACACAAAAATCATTTAAAAAAGAAATTTTTAAATCATTCATCTCATCCTCTGAAGATATACCTAACGGTGATTCCGGAGGTTAAAAAAAAGATATTGAAGAAAAGAAAATCTTATTATGGAATGATGTGTTGGTCCACTAAAATCATAATGAAACTGTTAGCTCTTTTCAACTTAGTAAAAGAAAATGGGGCCACACTCAAATGGAGGCAGATTATATAAAACCAAAAGACAATTATTAAAACTATTATGAATGATCAAGTAGCTTATGTAAGAAGAATTTGCATTCGTGTTTCCATGTCAGTCTTTGTTAAATGACAAAGACACACACGAAATACCTCCTCATTGTGTTTATCGAGTAACATTAAGAAAAGTGTAAAATACATTTTTATCCGTCCTTCGTATGAGAACCGTATAACTACTATTTCTAAGATTGGGACAGAATATTCTGATACCCTCATACTTCAGAAAGTTTTGAATTATGAACTGACCAAACTGTTTTTCTGAAGAAATTGAATTACATTGATAGTTTTTATAAATTTAGCAAGCTTTGACTGTTATTTATCATTATTATTCTCACGAGCACGAGGATAATGAATACAGTCTGATATCCAATGGTTGCTGGCATTGATTAGACGCAAAGGAAACCCTGACCGGTTTAGTTTGTTATAATTTTATAAAATTCGTAGGCAGCTTTTATAAAAATAATTCAAATGTTTCTAAAAGTGACCTAATAGATTTTTCGTTAAAAAAAAGAAAACAAAAATACTAAAAATATATACATTAATCAAAATGCTTGTTCCTGCTATCCAAGAAAACGTTTAAATTAAATTTTGGGATAGATTTAAGGTAGTTTTTGGTTAATCCGTTCAAATGATAAAAGATTTTTAAGTTTATTTGCTAAGTATAATTCCAATTTAGTTCAATGAAAAGTAACTTTTGTAATGCTATTTTTTAACCGGTATTTTATGTCCTTTGTATTAATTATTTAATTCCAGGTTGTAAATTGTAAATATTGCACATAGATTCCTTTATAATTCATTGATATCATTATCAATATTATCTCAACAAATTTACTAAGAATTTATTTATTTAATTGGATTGTTACAGTACAAGATATGTGATCTGTCTACATAGCAGTAAATCTTAACTCAAATTCAAAGCAATTTCTTATTATTTGATAAACAGAATACTGTTTACTTTTATATATTTGTGTGCGCGTGTGTTTTTTCAGATAGGCTGACATTTAGGCAAGACATATATACATACGTACATACACAAACGTGCACATATATATTCGTTTAATGATAGTCTGGTGTACTGAATTATAGGAAACGACAGATAGCGAGGTAGAATTGCAATTTATGATGTCATAGTTAAATAGAGCAGCAGGCCTTCCTTACTTGCTTTAGCATATATGGCGCTCTTTTTGGAACAATCTGAGAAGTTGCGGCCTTAACAAGATGAAGTACGACACAAATTATTACATTGTTGAAGTTAACTAAACAGTTCAATAGTTCAGAGAAGACTGTTTCTGTTACTTTCATAACATTACCGTCTTTGTTCCTCTTTATTTTCTATCTTACTCTTTCTTCCTCTTCAAAATGTACATCTAGGCTAAGTGTGTGCGAGTATATTTGTATTTTCACTCGTCTCTGCAGTGAATCAATCAACAAACTTGGGTATATGTTGACGGATTTACTGCGAAGATTCAACCTACCACATATGTTCACACTGACGCGCATATTAAACTTTCTCATGTAACACATGTACACATGAATATGTTTACTGCTTATAAGTAGACATACATAAAAGCTATATTATACAGACGGACTAAACTGCATGATATTTTACAATGTTATATACACAAATGTAAAGAGTTAAACAACTGCAGTGTCTTTAAATGATTTATTTTCTAAACAGTCTATATAGACGAGCTTATGTATGTGTATATATACCCTACTTCTTTTTTTTTTTTTTTTTTTTTAGTGATAACCCTATCCTTGTATGTTTTCGCGTGTAGTAAATTTATAACAATCTTGATAAATTTAAATTTTCGATGAATCATTTTCATTTTATAATTGGAACGGTTTTATTTTAAGAAATTTTAAACCTTTTTTTTTTTTTTTGTACGTGTAACCTAAATTGCAATGTCCTCGTAATTTTCAGTTGTTAATAATAAATTGAATTTATTTGTATGTGATAAAAAAATGTATCTAAAGATTTTTTTTCTTTTGTGTATATTTTTTATAGAAGTGAAGAAACTGAACATATTTTAAATTATTACTTACTAAAATATCATTGGTTTATTCTAAAAAATACTATTAATTATCAGTTAGTTAATGTAAGTTTCATGTTTTGGTGTTTGTGTTTTAAATAATATAGTGTGACTATTAAAATTAAAATTAACTTAAAAAAAAAAACAATTTACTCTCTCTTTTTATGTTTAGCTTCCAGAACTACCGTAAGGTATTACTTCAGAGGATGAATGAAGATGATATGTATGATTGTGAATGAAGTGTAGTCTTGTACAATCTCAGATCGACCACTCCTGAGAAGTGAGGTTAATTGAAACCCAACCACCATCTCATCACATGATCGTTTTTTCTTACCATCCATTCTGTTATCCCTTCCTTTAACGTTACATAATTGCATATGATAAGAAGGAGTAACCAGAATATGTGATATCTTCAGCACTTTAACCTAGCTGCACAGTCAATGAAAGATGTCGTTGGTGTGATCTGGTTGGGAGAAAACGAATGGAGGTCACATTTTTCATGTTAACGGAGAACAACCACTGCAGAACATCATTGGTGTGATATGGTCGGGGATTGGTGGCTGCATGTACTTGTCTGAAGATTATGTTTCTTGTCCGTTGACTAATAGCAAATATTTTTTCTGTTCAGTCTCCGGAAACACCGTAAGTTATTGTTATTTCAGAGGATAAATTAGATTATTATTTGTGAACGTAAATGAAATGTAGTCTTGTACACTCTCAGGTCGGCCACACTTGAGATGTTTAGTTAACTGAAATACAACCACCAAACAACACCGGTATCCATGATCTAGTATTCAAATCCGTATAAACATAACTGCCTTTACTAGATTTCAACCTTAGATCTCTCGACTTCGAAACGAGTGAACCCACTAGACCAGCCTACAAGCTAGTCAACTCTGATCGCTTATATACTTATCAGGTAAAGCTGGGCCTCCTCATGCTTACTAAAATACGATAAAATTAACTGTCAGTGCGGTTAACTATTTCATAATCCCTTCGTGGCTCTCTCTGTAGTTGGTTGGTAATTTTATTACTAAATAGATTATTACGTTTTATTACAATAATAAGAATGTAAGGCTTTATTTTTCAACCCTCACATTAAACATTCTTGAGTTTCTTGTTGTTTTTTGAGTTATTATAACTTCAGAAATTCTGGATTGCAAAATTTTGTATATATAAATTTGTGTACATGATGTACTGGTTTCTTTTGTATCGCAGGAAAGGTTTGATCTAAAATCATTCAAGTTTCAAGTTTTTGATAGGTTTTGTAGTAAATCCATCAAATGTTTTCTAAAATCGGGTGAGAGGTGAGATATTAAGAAGAGATTATTACCTTTAGATAAGATTACTGTCACTCAAACAATCTTAGGACGATTTTAGTAATTTATAATATAGATTATTAAACAGTTCTTTCAATGAAATGTCCTTACACGTAAAATTGTTGTTTTTATCAATTTTTTTAACTAGGGAAAATTTCTATTAATTCGAAAATACCTGTACTTTTAAAATTTTTCTCTGTCCTAGTCATA
Source organism: Zanna intricata (assembly GCA_010016005.3). Classification (NCBI taxonomy): domain Eukaryota; kingdom Metazoa; phylum Arthropoda; class Insecta; order Hemiptera; family Fulgoridae; genus Zanna; species Zanna intricata. The sequence goes on from JAAAKQ030041344.1 coordinate 9,631, forward strand.
ATGTTTTTTTTTTTAATATGTTTTCCCTTATTACATGATTAGGGAGTATAACACTGCTAATCTTAAACTTAAATTTCCTATAAACTTAACTTTCATCGTTGTAAACTATAAGTGATCGTATCCGTATTCTCAACTGTAACAAGCAAAATATTTCTGACAGCATCTGTTTATTCATACATCGCCTGTAATTCTAATGTATTCCTATTTAATCCTTTGCAATTTTTCCGATCTTTAATGAGTTATTTTAATCAATTCTTTTCTTTTTGTAAACTAAATTCCCGTCTTTCTTAAATGAATCTGTTTGATTGAACTTCTTTTCTCATAGTCTCTTTATTTTTACACCCTCTGTCCATTTAATTACCTCCAATCTTCTTCATGTCCAGGCTTAAAATGCCTTCAATCTCTCTTTGTATCTTTGTCGTAGTGTAGATCTTTACAGCCATGTTGAATTACAAATTATGAATTAATTGTAATAAGTATTTATTTCTGTATAATGATTCCTTAATTATTACTATTCTGATTATTCCTTTTTCACTTTTGAAATAGTCTCTTATTATGCTTCTTAATTATTTGTATTTTTCTACTTTTTCAATTTTTTAAATTTTTTTGCCTAGTCGTTTGTTGGCATATTATTTGTTATTCACATTAGGTTTTCTTAAAATTAATTTTTATTTCATATTCCGTCATAATAACTTGTAATATAGATTTTGTCATTGAATATGCTGTACTTTAATTCCGTGAAACGCTATATCATCCACAAATTTTATACAATTTATTTCTCTTTCTCTTATTATCCCCTCTTCTGATTTACATAAATTTTGATCACATATTTAGTATAAATATTAAACTAGGTTGTAGGTATTTTAGATGCAAATAGTAGAAAATATTATCATTGGTAAGTCTTAAACAATGATCTTAAAATATATTAGGACAAAACTACATTTTTGCAAATTTACAAAAACGTTTTACTATTTAAAAAAAGAACATTCGAAAAGGTTATTTATTATTATTTTTCTTTTGGATAATAAATAAATAAATTAAGGTGCTTAGGATTTTATTGATCTTAAACCTAACGTAATTGCTGGTAAAATAGATAGCAATATCGTTTCTAAATATTTCAATCAGTATCTGATTGAATTTGCTGTTATGATGAGGTGTGGTAGTAATTTATTTTAAAACATAAATTATTCATTTTAACTGGGTTTTTTCTTTTTTCTTGTAGGTACTACCACGTACAGTTAACACAGCTGTGTCCTAATGAAGACTTGTAATGAGTCGAGAACCACTTAACTGGAAACGATATTACAGTATACTATGCTACACTAAAAGACTCTGAAGAAAACATTGAAGTGAAATATTCTATAAAATTCGTTGTTATGTTATGTCGGTGTTGAATTTTTTAAAAGGCGGTCCATGAATTTAGACTAGACATACCGTGCCTTCCCCTCGCTACTGTTAATTGTCGGGTTACTTAAGCCGCAGTCATTAGAGGTGTTCCAGTAATGGCATCGCGACGTACACCTGAGACACATCTTTGATCAGTATTTATATATAATATAATAAATGTTTCTCCTTGTCCAATTCAATGTTTTTTACTGTGCTTTTAAGTGTTATGTAAAAATTTTTCCCCTTCAGTATTCCATTGTGTAATAAACGGCAAGCCGTATCATAGAATATCCCATGAGGATAGGGTCATACTGATTATTCCGTTAGAACGCTTCTAACTTTTATTTATCTATTTCATATTCTGTTTTTATTAATTATCTATTTTATTAAATATAATTATAGTTCATTCCAAGAAATAAAACCCTCCCTCAGAATCAATGACTTAAGTAAATTATATTTCACTAAGTATATCATTTTTATACTTTTTTCTAAATAAAATATCTACCTAAATGGAGAAAAAGAAATATTTTCCGTCTAAAATTAGTTATAATGTAATATCAATAATAATGTTATGCAATTGATGTATTAGTTCTGTCAATAGAAAAAAAATATTATACCTAGAAAAGAATTTAATTCTTTGCTATCTTTTTTTGTTTTTCAATTTATTGTTCTAATTGTGATCAAATTTTAAAAAAAATGCTATTGTTTATTTCTATTCTAATAAATTTTTATTACAGTTCTTTGTATACCTACTTATTTATACGCTTCAACTTTATTTTCAATTTTTGGTCAAATTTAATATAACGTGGTGTCAAAGATCCAACGAATTTAATTATTTAATTTCCTCATTAATTTCCTACTTTTAATATTATATTTATATTTCCGTATTTTAATGAATATTTGAGTACAGTAAAACGGAGAAAAAATTATTTATCAAATATTATGTGTGCAGTAATTTTTTATGCGCAGCTTCAGTATTAAAGTTTATTTTCCTAAGATTACAAATAATTATGACATAATTCAGAAGTTGGTATCGATAAAAAAATATTTTATGATTTTTTACAATTAAATAGGAATAATCACGATTATCGGAAGCGCTACACCTAGCCGTGACGACCCTCACTACTGGGGGTCTCCACCCCGCCGGACGCCAGGACTCGTCGCGATCTAGAGACAACGTTTAGCTGGCTCAGAAGACCCTCCTGCGTCCCTGTTCATCCTTGGCCGTCAATATATCTCTGGCCAGTTTATCAATTGCCCGCCAGTGACTCTCAGAACTTAGCATATATTCCACAAGATTATCAGGCGTCAGATCACGCGCAACGACCTGCAGGCGGATTTCGTTCCATTCAGGGCAACATAACAAGGTGTGCTCTACCGTGTCCTCAAGGTGGCAATACATGCAGTTGGATGGTGTTCTTCTGCCCATGCGGTATAAATATGCCTCGAAATTTCCGTATCCACGAGAACCTGTGATAAATGAAAATTTATTTCTTCATGCGTTCTGTTAATCCAGCTCATTATGTTATTTAACAGTCTCTTCGTCCATGCAGCCTTTAATCCTGTTTGCTATAGTTAAAAAATATGCCTTACCCAAACAAAAATGACCTAGCCATTCTTAAATTAACAATCATTTAATAGCAATACTACTACTGGAATTTGAGTGTAGGGTGGTTTCCTCTTGGTTTCATAACCATATCAAAAATCCTGTCACATGTGGTATAGCATATATATAAGAATATGTAACATTCTTCACAGTCGTATAAATGATGGACAACTAATATAAAGAAACAGATTTATGAACTTCTTTCTTTCGAGAAAGAACGCATTATCTACATTATCTTTTCACAGAAGTAAAAACCCGTAAAAAGCTTTTAAACTTTTGAACTTTTAACAGAAAAGAGAAGAGATTTAACTGTTTGAATATTGAGTGATGAAAAATAGTGATAGATCTAGTTTTTTGTTCAGAAAGATTGATACGTTAATATTTATTGTACCAGAATCAATCCTAGTAGTTAAAATAATCATAAATAAAACTGCTATAAAATAATTGGTACAAAAAAAAGAAATTAAAAAATTGAGACTTGTCTTAACTTCAAACTTCTCTTTTCAGAACCTTTTCTTTCTTCTTTTTTTTAGCCTCCGGAACTACCGTAAGGTATTACTTCAGAGGATGAATGAGGATGATATGTATGAATGTGAATAAAGTGTAGTCTTATACAATCTCAGGTCCACCGCTTGAGATTGATTTCTATTCAGAATCCAGAAACAGTTTATTAGATGTATTCATGACTGTAGAAATCTGATGAAAATGATTGTTTGCTATTTTTGTTGCCATCCAAAACTCATTTAAATACTAGACCAAATTTCTTAATATAAATATTTACTTTTAGAATTTGAGAACCTCCAAAATTTAAGAAATAGATTTTTGAAGAATTCTCCTTCTCCCTCTTCAGTCTCTCTAGGGCATATGTTCTGATTTACTAAATATATAGAATCGGGATAAATAATCGAAACAAGTGAAATATATAAAAACATTTTTCAGTCTTAGATATTCAGAAATTGAATTATCTGCTCTTTTAAAAACCACTAATGTTATATAGTTAATAGAATTACTACTGCAAATATATTTTGTCTTGTTTTATAAAGTTAACATTGTTTAGTATTATTTTATTTTTATTAACACCTAATAATGACGATTCATCTTGATTATATTATCAAAGAGTTAGTCAACGAGAAGTTAATTTTAGGTTTTGTTATCAATAATTAAAAGGAAAAATAAGAGGTTTGCTAAAGTATAATGGTATCGGTGCGTAAAACTGTGAAGGCAAAAAGCAAATAGGGTTACAATGATGATGGTGACGATGATGATGAAATCGGTCGTTTAGTTTAGGAGTAAAGTAAGAGATAGCGTTGTGGAAGATAGAGATTAGGATGTTAGTTAATGAAAAAGGTTGAGAGAGCCGGTTGAAGGATGTAAATGGAAGCTTGTCAGTGACAGGGTGAAGATGCAGGCATTGAGGTGGCTCGTTGGGGGGGAAAATTGGGGGGACCTCCTTGCGGTCAAGAGCCCTTCTCATAGATTGGATGGTCTCTAGCTTGCTCGCCTCAGGTCGAGTCGAGTTACCGGCTTAGCTTTGTGATATATATACCCTCCCCCATATTTCCCATCATCGTCTATATTTCGACTTATTATCCACACTCTGGGTCAATTTTAGGGTTCTCAACACCTGTTTTATGTTTATTATTTGTCCGGATATAGAGATAGAGAAATATAAAGAAGATAGAAAAAAATTCAATTATCATAAATCAGTATTATTGATATATATTTTTTCCAATTTGTGCTCATTAGAATATTCTATATCAATACTACATTGATGCAAAATAAAAAACTAAATTAAATTTTTCTGATAACCTTTTTATAAAAGTGATGAAGTTTAAAATAAATTTAATGTTTTATTTGGGACAGAAAGGAGTGAGTTCAATAGTTAACTGTTTTATATTTTACATTCCATTCTTACTTATGTCTTTGTAAAAAATGTATCTACAAAAGAGGCATTTTTAAGACTGCTAATCCAGATATATATTGATGTTCATTATATAGCCAGTTCCTGTAGCAAATAGAATGGCAATAATATTGATTAATAGTACAATTACTTGTATTCAGTGGGCTTTTGGTACTAAGGATTAACAATATATTTGATTCATTGAAGAATGAAACGGAATACAATCTTATTTTCCAATTTATCTTTTTTTCTTTCAACGAAAGCTTATTTTTGGGGAATAGCTAAATTATCCTTTAGATTAACTGTTTTCTGATATAAAACCGGTTCTTTTTGTAGCAGCTAACAGACAACGAAAATTAAATGATCAGTGCAAGATAAGTTTGAAAGGCAAATTTAAATTACGTGCTATTTTAAAGAATTTTCTTTGAGGTTTTAATGTTCTGCCATTTTGAAGTAATAAGTTTTCATAATCTATTTCTGTGTTCTGTGATTCTTCTGTTGTTTCCTTTTCCTGAGCCACTTTCGAAACTCTTGTACATTTTTCTTCAAAATTTCCCTGTCTAAACTTTTTTTCCTCTTATTCTATTATTTCCAAGATTCCTTCCTATCTATAGAAGCCAATTGTTTTTACTGTTAAGATTAATTAAGAAGTTGAAAACTTTCTTGTCAATATTTCTTCATTCATTCTCTTCAAATGACCTCAAAATATTATTCTCCTTTTTTTTCATTTTCGATTAAGTTTTAAAATTTTCTAGAAGTTTCCTCATTTGATCATAAAAAATTTTTATTATATTCACATTTCGGGACTAATATTCTTCTTTCCTTTTTCAAAATATTTTCTAGTCTTCCTTCATTATTTAATGATAATTATTTCTGAGTTGTAAAGATTTTAGGTTTTATAATGTTATAATTTCTGAATTTCGCATTGTAATAAATTGATTTTAATCGATTTATTACAGTTCGCCTAAGTAATTAAATCCACGATTTTAGTTTTCGGAGTTTTTTCTATTTTTCTTTTACATGTTCTTTTAGATTTGGCTTTATTTCGGTTTTTTCAAATGAAATCTACTGTCCAGTTCTTACGGTGATTTTCTTAAAAATTTCGATTTCTTTTTGGCATGTGTTTAGATGATCAGTGAAGATCTGTTCATCATGTTTATTATTTTTGTATACCTTTAAATTACCATCTCATCCAAAATAAATAGTTTGACAATCAAAACTAATTTTTTTTTTAACCAGATATTTGAGTGTTTTTACCCTAATCATGATTTTCTATCGGTTTTTTTTTCTATCGTTTAATCTCACCAAAATTAATTATCCTATATCTTCAGTTACCCATTACACATAACCCAATCTTTATTTTATTCTGGAGTCTTAACCTTCTATATCCCCTTCTATTACCTAATTAACTAAACCTGAAACGTCACGTTTGATTTAATGGTCCACCAATCTAATTAGTCTCCTTACGATATTGCCATCAACTTCTCTCTTCTCTCATTCAGCTTAATATCTCTTTTATTCGTATATTTTCTAATCCCTAACTTTCAACATCCTTATTTAAAAACTATATAATAAAGGTCTCTATTGTAAAGGCCTCTGTTTCGCAATCCTTCCCATAAATATCTTAAAAAACATCTTTCTACTCTTAATTATTGGATGTGTATATCTTCTTAGGACTAGCAGATTCCTAATGCCTATCTGCTTTTAATTACTATCTTACGTTGCTCATCCCATGTAATCGTTTTTTTTTGCTACTTAATAACAAAAGTTTGCAACTTCTGGCATATTCCTAAACGTAAAAAATTATACAATCTGATATTAATGATTTCTTTTATTACTCGGAAAATACTCATTACAAAATTGGTTTTAAAAGTTTAGTTTTCTGCATGTTAAATATTAATAGTCACCTTCTGTTTTTTGGTTTTGGTATCGTGCCCATTGAATTTAATATATAATGCGACTACATGCGCACAATCATTTTATGAACAAGAAATGTAGGTAAATAAGTTGAACCAGAAATTTCTTTAATTTATTATTACAGAAACGAATCATTATGGACTTCCATAATTATAGTTTCTATACCGACATACCGACAGACAGGAAGTGCAAATTAGCAAAAGAAGAGTGGATTAAAGAAAAGTGCTCAGAAGTAGAAAGAGAAATGATCATTGGT
>JAAAKQ030041355.1:0-16695 GCA_010016005.3 Zanna intricata
AATAATTTTGTTCATTTTTAAATTATAAAAAATATGTGAATAAGAAGAAATTAAACTTAACACAAATGTGTTAACAGAACAGTAATTAATCAATAAACTTTCCTAATCTGGATGTTAAAGTCCAGAAAGTTTCTTAACTTTAAATTAAAAATTTTTAATTTTCTTAAAAATTCGTTTAAAATTGAGTATTTTGATACTTTTTTTTGTAACTGACATTATATTTTTTATATTTAATTCATTATTTTCAAGATTTAATAAAAACGATAAAGAAATTAATAAAAAGAAACAAATTAATTATAAAATACAAAAAAAAAAAAGAATTAATTATATATTATTATTATTATTATTAACATTTGTTGGTTACATGAAAAGACAGAAAGAGCGTGTGTTAAAATGTCATCAAGAAAGCTTTCACGATGCAAAATTATGTTATCAAATAATGATCTAAGAAAGGAAATATATTTAAACAGCCACAGTAAAAAAAATTGTGTTTGTGAAAACTATTAGGGTAAGCCAAACGATAGGTATATTTAGCTACGTAGTAGTCTCATGATTTAAATGCTACAAATAATAATAACATAATAAAAAATAATTTCGAATATTAGCGTTTTTATCAACGATAATTACACATAATTATTTGTAATTGTAATTTGCATTTTACTGTTTTTAAATTTATCATCAGTAAATAAAGAAATTGTTATTAACGAATCACAGTATTATTTAAATAGCCTTCTTTCCTTTTTTTTATTTTAATATTTCATTAAATTTCTACATATACAGACAAGATGGTGTGATTACATCATTGTATTATGTCTGCATAAATTTTTGTGTGTGAATATTTTACTCTTCCGGTTCCTTTTCATTTTATAGAACAATCAGTGCACACTAGCTTTATAACTTTTTTTGTGTGCAGTATACAATATTGTAGAACGAGAATTATTATTCGCTTGTAGAATTTTGTGCATAATTATACTTTGAATTGATTTTAAATTAGAGATTACGAATATATTATTATCAGTTTTTAATAATATTTAAAAAAATAAAAAATAAATAAAATATTAAAAATACGGGAAGAACATGACGAAACGTGGCGACGAGTGGCAGCCTGTTTGCTGAGGATGCCTTGGTCCCGGACACACGCAAGAGTGCACTGGGCCGGGGTACTTCTGGTGACGCATCCGGGTCCTCTAAGGTGTGAGAGGCCGCGTGTGGGAGGGGGTGGGATACTCACGCGTTTTTTAATGCACATGGCGCCCCTTTAGGTTAGGTTACTAGGGTGGGACGGGTAGCCTCTTGGAGGAGGAACGTGCCGCGGCTTCCCACAAACGGGAGTCGCTACGCTCTAAAGATCCCAGGAGGACCCAGAAGGGGGGCTCCGCTGCAGGAGCCCAAGCCGGAAGGGCAAAAGGTAGGGTAATCTGCTTCCACGACTTCCAGGGCTGGCCGATGTTATGCCGAGAGGCGATTCCAGCTGCCCCTGGGAAAAACGGGGTGAGGGTTTTTAGTCGGCGAGAGCCCGACACTACCTTCTGTGCGGGCAGATGGTGGCTGGTAGAGCTTTTTACTCCTCCTACGAAAAAAAAAAATATTTAAAATATTTTATTTGATTTTGTCAAACTTCTGTCATATTTAACTAATAAATTTTTTTATGGATTTCTAAAAAATCTGTAAAATTTGCTACTGTTCCCGATCAGAATTTCTAAATGTTGTCATGGGGAAGGCGTACCAATTTTTCTTCACGTTTTAAGTCTCTTGAACAAGATTCTACAATATTTATATATGCCTTTGTATAAGATAATTTTTGTCCTTTCTACCACACGCAAATCTTAACAAATTTTGACGAAACTTGATGAGATGATGTAAACCTATTGAGAATAGAGCGCTATTAATTATCAAGCAAACTGGTTTACAGGGACGGAAGTTAGAGGCAAAAAACTGGGTTTTGGGTACGTTTTCAAGGTTTTCATGTTGAAACTTGAAGCGTCACTTGTTAGAAATCCGAAATTAAATTTTTGCTAGTACCACCAAGTGCGAGCTGATTTCCCAGTGGTCCCAAGACATCAAGTTTGTAACCCAAAATCATATTTTTGTAAACACTACCTGGAGATTGCTTTTTAATGATTTAAATTTAATAAAATAAAATTTTTTATGATCAAAATATCATGTTTAAAGCCGAAGTCAGGTTTTTGCAAGTTAATTTCGCTATGGTACTTTAGTTTCGCAGTAATTCACAATGTGATTTGATATGAAGGAAAAGAGATGGTGTCTAAAAAAAATCCATTTTGAAGTTTAATAATTTTAGCAATATTATTTTTTATAAATCATTATAGCAATGCAATATCCTTTCTTTCTTAACTAAAACCGAAAATCCACCCTTTTGAGACACTTATTGCGACAGGAGTTTTTTATCCTTTAATGTTTTTACTCCTCCCATCTATATAGTTGTACTGTATAACTACATAGTTTATAAGGAAAAATATGCTAATCGAATCAACATTTTGAATGTCGGGATTTTTTCAGATCGCACAAAATAGAATCTCACAACACAATGTATCGCCATCATGATAGGCATATTAAAAGAACAAGTGTAGAATATTTTTTTCGACTGGATTACCGTAAAATTTGTTTCGTGTTGGTTACTACGTAAATTCACAGAAAAGATCAAATGATAACGAAAGGAATGTTGTGAATAGCTTGCTAAAAGTTATCGAGACGAGGAAGATGGCTTCCTTTTCATTAGGGCGAAACTCGGTTACATTATTAGAACCCAGAAGAAAAATGAGCATTGAAGCCTTTGGCGAGAGCGTTTGCTGCGTAGGTATCTTACTCTGATGCTAAATGTCGACCGCGGAATTTGCATCGGGGGCATCTGGACCGAGGCCTGGCTGATGACAGATATATAATCAGTACGAAGGTCAATAAGACAACTCCTAGTAAAGCCCCTCAGAGCTAGGAACGGGAGGGGTTGTGTGGCGACCAGAATCGTCACTTGGTAGGTGTCTTCCCCTACGGGGGTTGGGATGTTAAAGTTAAAATATCTCAGCTCGAAAATGGTATTAAAGTTATATTGCATAATATCAATTATAAAAGGATATATATATATATATTCTTTCTTTTTTTTATAAAAAAGGGCTGGTGAATTACATTCATGACTTTTATGAAACTAGTGTCCTTATTAACTGTTTGTCTATATTATCTTAATTTAAAACAAAATATCGTTTGGACTATTAAGATTCTTGGACTATTAAAATCTTTATAATACGAGTAATAGAGCGTGAAGATAACACAGAAGTCAGTTAATTTTTCATGGAAAATATTTCTTCTCTTTTATATTATTATTTTTATTTTCCTTGTATTAATAATTTTATTTTATAAACCCTAACAAACTATTTTATTTTAATAGTTATTGTTTTATTCTGACATTTTCAGTTTTATTTTTTATATTATTGATTGAATGCTTGTGCTTTGCAAGGGTGTGAAATATTCTACGGAGAATACATGATTGATAAAATGTTCATTTTTCTCATTGTATTTATTGCGCTAAAAACGCTACGAAAAGTTGTTTTTAAAGTAATTATTATTTTAAAATAAATAGCGTATTACATTTTTTTCGGTTTATGAAATCGACTTGAAGTAAAACAAAAGAGGAAGTACTGAATTTTATCTGCTTAATAAGATACGCTTGGTGTTACCATATTGTTTAATTCTTAAATGCGGATTACCGTTCCGTTTATTAATATAAATTGCTTATCTCCTCTTCTGGTAGATAAGTAAAGTAAACCTTTATAACGTTTAAATAAATATATTCGATAATGCATAGGGGTAATGCAAAAAGGGCTTTACAATTTTAAAAGTATATAAAAGTTTATTTAGATAAGTTACAGATTCGTTTGAGATCTCATCGACTTCTTATCAAGTTTTAACTCGCCTAGTTCATTAGCACCAGTAAATTCGGGCACTAGCTCTATCACTACTGTTGTTAAAAATGGATATATTTACTGGTACGGAACGTGCTTATTTATTGTGTGTTTTGGTTTCACTATTTGCAGTCAGCAGCAGCAGTTCAGTAATTTTTATAGAGAATATGGTAGAGAAACTTCTAGGAAGTATAAAATTTACTCTTTGCACCAAACCTTGATTGAGACAGGTTCTTATATTAAAATAAAAAATCACCAGGACGCCCACACGACCCTGAAGCTGCAGTAGAATCACTGAGAGAAATTTTTTCACGTAGTCCCAAGAAATCAACTTGATTTACATTACGTGAGATTGGTATTCTACAAATGACACTTTGGCGAATATTAGGAAAACGATTACACTTGTAGCCTAGTACACCACATTACAGATAACGACAAAATTAATTGGCTGCAGTTTTGTGTGAAATGATGGATAGAATTGCGGATGAACGTTTTTAGACAACGAAATTTTTGTGATTGAGTTGATTTTTTACATCAGTGGCAAGGTGAACAGCCATAACTGCCGAATATAGAGTAGCGAAAGCTCTCATGAACACATTCGTGATAGCCCTAAGATCAATGTTTTTGTGCCGTAAACAAGGAAAACTCCACTGCCCGTTCTTCTTCCAGAAGATAACCATAAGTGGTATGTTTATACTACTTATGGTTAAGGATAAGGGTATGGTTTATACATACTTCAAAAGTTTCTTATTTCTTACCAATTATTTTCTAATAATTGGTCATTATTAGATTAATAATGACCAAAATGGACGCTCTCAGCAAGACGGATCACCGCCTCACTACCACGTAGAAGTCCAAGATTTTCTTGATTTTCAAGTCGGTGTATCGATCGTGAAAGTCCAACTGCATGGCTATCTCGCTACTCAGCTTTGACTACGCTAGATTTTTTCTTATCGTATTTTTGTATCATTTTTACTTGTTGAGCCAAGTCTTTGAATTAACGCTGCAGATGCAGAGATAACGCCTGACTTGCTGGCTAAATTATGGAATTAAATCTATTTCAAGTGGGATGTATGTCGCATTAAAAGTGGAAGCCATATTGAACCAAAGTGAATGTTGGTGACAAACGTGAAGTGGCTTTCTATGATATGAGACCTCAACCGAATCTGTAAGTTATGTCAATAAATTTTTATATGCTTTTAAATTTTTGAAATTCTTTTTGAACCACTAGTATACTTTATATTTTGATCATTTATTTTTTATTCCGAATAACACTTTTTTTCTTTTACTTTAGGTTATAGATACCTGAAAATTTGCTTGGGAAATTTGGGAAACACGTAGGACGCAATCGATGCAGTATGTTTCAACTATGTTTTTAATTCGTTTATATAGTATTATTCGTCATACGATCTTTCGGTACAGGGACTGAACCGAAAGATGTCACTTATAAATCCGAATCGATATCGTTTGCGTTTGGGTAGATCGATATGATTATGTACTGCAATATATTTGACTCGGTAAAGAAGGTGACCGGAAATCGTCTTACCCCTCATTTCCTGTATTAAATCTGTAATGTAATAATTGTTATTCTTAAGAATGACCGTATCATTTTCGGAACTGATAATTTATTTAGTCCTACAGGTGTTCATCATAGGGAATGATTGAATAATGTACATAATTATTCCTATAAGAATACCACGCCAATCGTTGCTACTCGTATATCAAATGCTTTAAATGTAGAAAAATCATAAGAAAGACTGAAAAAGCAAGAGATAGGAACAAAATACAACAAATTATGTACCCTCATTGTGTGAGAAAGGATGCATTGTTTTTACTCGGTATGAAAAGATTAGATTACAGTCAGTTTAAATAAAATATATTGCTAACATTTGTAAAGATTATTTTAGATGTCACTATCCCCATTTCCGACATAAATAATCCCACCATCAGAGATTATTTAATTTTTTCTTCCGCAACTTTCATAACAAATATTTAATATCAACGAGTATTCGAATATTTCTCTTTTAGTAGATGAGTCAACTTGAATCAATTGAGTTGACGAGGAATAAGGGTTTCTGTTGTTGGATTTTAAAATTTTTGCTTATCATTAATAAGTTTTTTTCATTAAAAATTTAATTTTTTTCATGTTACAAGTAGAATTACACTTTATGCAGGTGGAATTAATGTGTAAAATATCTTACTTTAATTAAAAACAGAAGTTTTAATTTTTTTTTACTCTTTTGTTTTCATATTATACACCGATAAATCCTTTTATTAACGTATTGAAAGTTATACGCACATTAAAAAAATCATTCTCTGCTTCTCACAATTGTTTTTAAAACAGTTAAGAAAATTACAATGAAGATTAAATGATGCGTAAAATATTTTACTGAAGTTAACTTTATAAATATTACATGAACGTAAATTATATACGGTATTTCGTCGTATTTTTCATACGGTTACGTACACATACGTTGTAACCACCCGGAGGGATACAAATTTATACAATATTAAAATAATTTTTAAAAATGAGACGTTTATGATACTTTTAATATTTTTAACGAGGCCGTTTACTGTTAATTTCAATTTTACATTTTTTTTTTCAAAAAACCTTTTTTGATCGTGATGCATTTTAGTATAAAATAACAACCATTTACAAAAACTTATCATCCATCTAGTATTAAACCTAACGAAAAACACGATGTGGATGCATTTAAGCAACAACAACAAAAGAATATTGTAAATTTACTTATATCCTGGTATTATATTTATATAATTTTTTTTATTATTTGCAGTAATTTATAAATTAATTCTGTAATTAAGTGATAAGTATGAGTATTATACAGAGTGTATCAAGAAGAAACGGAATAACTTTCAGAACATGTTTTACTGGTGAATATAATGAAAATTGTTCATAACAAACATAGGTCTGGAAACACTTTGTTTTCGAGTTTCAAGCGAAAGAATTCGCTCGGATTATGTCGGACAGAGTGATGTGTACATTGTGAAGGAGAGAATTTCAAACAATTACTGTAAATGTAGTTTGTTATTCTGTTACTATTTATCAATTTTATTATTTTGTTTTGGTTCATTAAAAAATAATGTTTATTAGGTACAGAAAGTATAATATGATTTTCCGTTTGTTTTGCTTTAATAAAAAAACCTAATTTAAAAAATTTGTATTTACTTTTTATTGGCTGTATTTACATTAATTTTCACAAAATTAAATTCTCTACACGTTTTGTTACTAAATCTTCCGAATTTATTAATCATTTAATAACGATATAACAAATCTAAAAAAAAAAAAAAAAAAAAAAAAAAAAAAAGTTTATCGACACCTAATTTTTTGTTTTACGTCGGATATCACAAAACATACTGGAATTATGGAATTACACTCCTGGGAGCTATTTTATTCTATTTAACAACTTTAATTACATAGGAAACTATTATCTTCATTCCTTAATTTGGATCCCAAAAATTACATTAGGGCTTCTTTTTATTAGAAGAGATTAAATCAGAGCGAAATCTTTCGCTATATGTTACTCAAAAACAAAGCGTTTTTACTTCCTTGTACGAAGTAAAGGAAGTATTGCAATCGCCAATAATGTCGGTTTTCAGATTTCAACGGAAATAACCGTTTTGACTATCCCTAAATCCATTTTTACTAGTGTCGGCATGAGGTATATACGTACTTATGTATCTAGCATAACTTAACTCAAAAACGATTAGCCGTAGGATGTTAAAATTTTGGATTTAGGAGTGTTGTAACAGCTAGTTGTGCACCTCCCCTTTTTATTGCAAATGATTTGGCCAAAAGTATCCAAAAAAGCCCAAGTTTCAAAAAATTTGGATTTTTTATTTTTTCTTAACTGCAGTAATAAGCTCTCGTTGAGAGCTTTTCAACTATATGTCATAACTGGTACTTATTTAATTACACCTTTAATTAATTAAATATTTGAATCTTACAAGGCGAAGGCACATCGGTTCGAATCCGACTTCATTTCCTTTTTTTTAACTTTTTTTAATTTAAATATATTGATTTATTAATCATTATTTACTTCTGATTGTAAAAAAAAAATTTACAATAAATAATAATAATTAAAAAAAAAAAATTAAAAGATATCAAAAATTATTAATAAAATTAAATTTTATGTACGTACTTTCCATTTTTTTAAAATGTGTATATGTCATTTAATAGGCGTACAAAGAAGTTTATGTTGTGTCCACGTCAGATTTTTATATTTTAGTCTCCCCCTCACACTAGTTCACTCAAATACCATCAATTCATTCATATTGGTTAATAATTTTTTTTTATTATTCTAGCGCTCTATAGTTTTAAGTAATACTTACTGTCGCTTTGTTTATTTTATGTAGTGCGATAAAATTTTGTTATCTGATTATATTATCACGACTGCAGAGGATTTAATTGTTGTTTATTGATTGATGTAATTTTTATTTTCAAAATTGTACTTATTTCTCAATATTATTATTTTATAATTATTACTTTTACTCTTATTTCCCAACTTTTATTACAATTTATAAACACTGAGTTTGTATAAAACTCGTTATCACGATGTATTATTTCATAATTTTTATTTATTTCATTTATTAATTAGGTATGGTACTCGTAAAATTAAAGATAGAAAAATAAAATGTTAAAGTAATGAAAAAGTTACATTATATTTTGTAATGTTTTGATTTAATGCTATTGCAGCCTATTTGGTTTTTTTTATCGACTTTTCAAAGAAAATTATGGAATCATTTTCGGTCACATAGCGGAAATGGAGGGTGAGTGAAAATGGATTTTGTTTACGTTTTGAGATGTGAGGAGTACGAAAATACCATTCACTTAAATTGTTGACAATCTGAGAATTCAAGGAAATGTTCTTGGTAGTTGGACAAAAGTTCTTTTTTATTTTTTTTTCAAATAAGTTGCTGGTATATTCAACAATTCTAAAACCTATGGGATCAAAATATGGGGCACCGTGAGCAGAAGCAATCCAGATATATTACAGCGCCGGCCTCCGTGGCCGAGTGGTAGCGTCTCGGTCTTTCATCTGAAGATCCCGGGTTCGAATCCCGGTCGGCATGGCATTTTTCACACACGCTACAATTCATTCATCTTCATCCTCTGATGTAATACTTAATTGTGGTTCCGGAGGTTAAACAAAAAAAATATATATATATTTTTTTATATATATATAAAATATATATATTACAGAGTTTTCAAAATAAGCTAGCGACGAGTATACCAGAGGCACGAAATACAAGGTTGGTTTACAAGGAACAATAAGATCCAATATTATTTATTATTGTGATCCGTGCGGGAGGGAATAAAACGTGTCATTTCAAAGTACAAACTTCGGCTTAAATATCACACAAATCACGTTCTACACTTAAGTGTCCCTATAGTGTCTATAGTAACCTCGGATGTGAGTATTGTGCAATATCAATTCGACTGTTTATTTCAAATTTTTATATATAATTTTCTTTTTTCTTTACATTGGTTCATCTTTTTTTTTAAATTCTACTCATTATGATATCTTATTTTGCTTTCTACTGTTACAGTAGCATTGAATGTCATTCATAATTGTATGTGCTATAGCTAATTGTATGTTTGGCAAAAATGTTTTAATTATACTAGTGTGTAATTTTTGAGGAGTTTCGCTGAGGACACCTTATCATGTGATTTGGAGCATGTGATTATATATGTGATATCGTGTGATTCATATATGTGATATCATGAGATTTGTGATTAAAAATGTTTTAATTATACTAGTGTGTAATTTTTGAGGAGTTTCGCTGAGGACTCCTTATCATGTGATTTGGGATGTTATCCAATTTACTAAAAGTTTATGTAAATGTAACAGATTGTAAATAAGCTTTGAAACAATAAAAAAAAAGTGATATGAACACTACATGACTTCCTTGTACGCCTATTAAATTACATATACATATTTTTTTTGCTGCACTTCATTTAAACTTATTACATTTAAATGTGAGAAGATGATAAATATAAAGAGGAAGAAAATGTTAAGACCAAGTTAAGAGTAAAATGATTTCCGGCCTTCGTGGCGCTAGTAGTAGCATCTCGGCCTTTCACCCGGAGTCCCGGGTTTGAATCCCGGTCAGACTTGGTATTTTCATACACGCTATAAATCATTCATCTCATCCTCTGATGTAATACCTAATGGTGGTTCTGGAGGTTACAAAAAAAAAAAAAAAGATTAAGAAAGAATGATGAATATAAAGAGAGAAAATATTTGAAAAATAGGGAACGTGTACACAAATTAAAATCAAAAGAATTATATCAAATCAAAGAGCAATTAAATGATTGGCAACAAAAAATAAATAAACGAAATTATGATCAGCTCCGATTTAGGGAGTATACTTTCCGACAATATCAGAGGAGAATAAATTAAAATATAAGAATTTTTTTGCAATTTATTAAAGATCGGGCACGTATGCTTCAGTGGAAATGTTCTCTTGAGGATGTATTTTTCAGTTACTTTGTAATTAACTTTAATGTAGATAAAATTAGACAGAAATTCCAGAATAATTAAATAAAATTAAACAGAAATTAGATTAGAAAATCGAAAAATAATACGGTTCTAAATTATAGTTTTCAATTAATATTAAATAATCATATGTTTCACCAAATCTGTTTCATATACATATATATAATAATGCCTATTACATACCACAATAAGTACGCGTACATAACATTTTATTACACTAATAACTTCTGATTTTTTTTTAAATTATTTTTTTCTTTAATTTCATAATTTAAAATTTTTTGCTTTAATTTAAAATATAATATATTTATTAATTTATTTCTTTTGTTGTTAAGTGTGATTTATTTTCTTTTTTCAGACTAAAATTTTATAGTTACAATGTAATGATAATTTAAAGGCCGTTGCTCTTCTTGTAACGGATCCTCATAATGTTGAGGCTGAAGTAAAAATTGCAATTAGATTCAGTAATCTAATTGCAATTTTTACTAATCGAAGAATTAATAATACTCTTTTCAAGATTACTCTTTTAAGATCTTATATATCTTTATAAAAATACTTCTATTTTTTATCTATTTTTCATTAAGAAGACCACTTCTTAAGATGTACTATTGATCGCTTTTAAAATTAGCTATGAAAAATATTTATTCCAGTTATTTTAGTTAAGAGTTTCAGTAACCCGTAAACATAATTAATTGTTATTTTTTTCAATATCTTTAAAAATTGTTTGTCATAATACTACTCTTTCTATAAAAAATTTTTAAGATCCTCATCAGAGATTTGGGGATGTGGTTGACTTATTTGCAAAATTTCGTTTTTCTATGTTTAATAGGTGTTAATGGGAAATTATTTAGGGATTTCCATATTTTATTAATAATCTAATGTGTACGTTGCAATTTGTTCAGTTAGTGAACAACAAGCGGGGAGGGGCACTCGCGCATTTTTCAATGCGCATGCCGCCCCTTTAGGATTGGGCCAGTAGGCTGGGACAGGTAGCTTTCTGGAGGAGGGACGTGCCGGTTCACCATAGGCGGGGAGTCGTCACGCCTCAATGATCCCAGGTGGACCCCAAAGGAAGGCTCCGCTACAGGAGCCCAAGCAGGAGGGCAAAAGGTAAGGTGTAATCTGCTGCCACGACTTCCAGGGTTGACTGATGAGATGCCGAAAGGCGGTTCCAGTCGTCCCTGGGATACGGTGAGGGAGGTTTAGTCGGTAGGAAGTGAGAGCAACATTGTTCATGGTCGCCAAGGTTTCATATCTTAGTGCCCATTTAGCTTTATGCTAGGCCAGAACGGCGTTCTGGCTTCGAGCTCGACACACCCTGCGGGGCGTGCGTAAACGCATTCCTTCCCTTATTGGTTAAACAAAAAAAAAAAGAGAAAAAGAAAAAAGTGAACAGTAAGCCCCCACGAACCAATGAGATGATAATGATATATCTGACATATAAATGAGGTACAGTTTGTACAAGCTCAGACCGACCATTTTGCAGATGTGTGGTTAATTGAATCCTAGTCAACTAAGTCACGGTATCCACTGTCTAGTATTCAAATCCGTATAAATATAACTAAATAAAATCCTTTTTCTTTAATATTATTAAGTCTTACAACTTCCAATATGTATTGTTTATCTGTACCTTAGCGTTTAACTCTTTTTTCCGTATTTATAATATTTGTTTTTTTCTCTTATTTATTTTTAATATAATTTTGTTTTTTATCGGTGAATTCACCCCCTTCAGTTTTTCTTGTAATTATATTAGTTAAAATAACAATTAACATTTCTTAGGCTTTAAAATTGACTTTTGGAAAAAATTATTTTTTGTTTTGGTTCAAATTCTGGAGATACTTTTTATTACTATCGTCCACAACTTTCATTTTATATTTTACCTTTCCGATAATTTTGTACGATAAACATACACGTATGTATATGCATGAGTGAATTTTATTCATTTATATGTACATTGAGCTGTGTATATATAAAGGAGCTATGTATACATAAAAATTAAATCATGTTTTTGCTATTATTTTATCTATTATCTATAAAATTAAGGATTTTATAACATTGTTTATTTTTAATTTTATATTATTTTTTCTTCATAAAACAGAACGGAAGTATTATTTTTTTTTTTATATTTCAATTAATATATAGAAAAATGTTATTTTACACTACTGTTGCGATGTATAATATTTTTTATCGTATTTATGTAAACAGGTGCCTACGTAACAAGATTTCCGCAAGTCTTGCGATAAATTCTATAAATAAATATAGTATTCAGGTGGGTTTGTGAGTTGCGTGCTTATGAATATATGATAAAATGTTCTCAAGGAGTGCGTGAATTTACAGCTTATAAAGTAAGATACCGTAATATTATCGCGTATTTTCTCATGAATTAGTGTTCTTACATTACAGAAAACATTTACAGAACACTAATATTTACGAAATAATGAGATCTGAATATGCTGTGTGTGTAACTACTTGGAATTTGTTTTATCGAGATCTTGTGAATCCGTGCGTGCATGCGTGCGTGCGCGTGCGTGCTTGACAGAATTAAGACAGAATAAAGATCTATCAGATCATCGTTTTGTTTCGCATTCATACGTATGAATCTTGTACACCTATGTTTAGAAAATTAAAAATAAATCTTTGAATTTTGTTGTACATGTAAGTAAATAGTTCTTAAATGATTTTATTAATGTTTTCGAATTATTTTTAGTAATTTTTACCCTACTATGCCAATAAGTGGCAACGTACAGAGTTATCGAAAAAGGTGGCAGAAATTTATAAAAATTGTGTATCAGAAACTACTATAGATAATCAAACGAGTATTTTTTTTTTTTTTAAATTCACCAGCTAATAAAGCTTCATCTAGTGAACAATAAGCAATCCACCCATGGTCTAATGAGATAAGGATGATATGTATGACGTATAAATGAGTCTTGTACAGACAGAGGCTGAACAATCGTGAGATGTATGGTTAATTGAACCCTAACCATCAAAGTTCACCTGTATCCGCTGTCTAGTATTTAAATCCGTTTAAAATAATTAGGATTCGAACCTCAGAACCGTCGACTTTGGAAATCAATAATAATAAATCTGTTAAACAACTAAATTTGCTCTTACTTTGAAACGAATTAGGTTTAAATGAAATGCAGCAAAAAATGTGTATATGGAATTTAATAGGGGTACAAGGTGTTATGAGATGTCTACATCAGATTTTTCATAATTACTGTAGGTAGATGTTTACAATTAGTAGTCGAGTTTTTTGTTTTTTAATAATTAAATTTTATTTGTATTTAGTATTTTCATGTGTTTATATTTTAAATAAATAATATAGACATATCTATTACTTACTTTAAAATTTATTTCATATTTTTTGATGCTGCTCTGATTAAGATTTACCGTGTTCCTTGAACTATCCAAACAAATGTTAACACGATTTTTTTTATGGGAGTAGCATAAATGTTCATTCCTGATGTTATTTATTTATTTATTGTATTATGTACTGATCAGAATAAAAAAATTAGTTTTCTGTAATCGTTAACGAATCATTTTAAATTTTTTAAATAAATTTTATCAAGATAAAATTTATTTTAAAAAAAAAGTTTAAATTTATAACTTCTGTTGAGATATCGGCTATTAAACTGAAAATATTATTCTAACATGATTTTATTAGGTTGGTGATTTATCTGATTTCTCATAGAGTTACTATCTCTATACCAAATTTTTAATTAAATTTACATCTTTAGGTATTTATTAAGATGCGCATTGTATCATTATTCGTAACGTAGAAAACTAAAATAAAAAAACTTTTACTTCCATGACTATTCAGTTCAGTTCGTGTCCGTCATCACGACTTCTGTTTATTCTATTGTTTTTACCAGGTACATATTATAGCGACATAACCTATTTTTAACGAAACTTAAATAACAAACTTATAATGAACTACATTCGTTTTATTTTTAAATAAAATACGATAAAGACCGTACGAGCGGTTAAAAAAAGGTTATCGAAATCATTTGAGGATCATAGTAGAAAAATATCTGATGTGGACAACACAAGACTGCCTTGTACGTCTATTAAATTACATTTACACATTTAAAAAAAATTTTATTTCACTAATAACTTGTTATTAATCAGTTGTTGTTATTAATCTTGTTATTTATTTCGTATTTTTTATCATTATTATTTAAGGAAAACAATTTTTTTACAAAGGTTAATAATTACAGATAAATTAATATATTTAAATTTTTTTTTAAAAAGTACAGTTACAAAAATAAAGAAGGATATGAAGTCTGATTTGAACCGATGTTTATCCTTGTAAGATACAAATATTTTATTAATTCAAATTTTATCTAGCTATAACTAACTGTGGAATCAATAAATAAGTACCACTTATGATACATCGTTGAAAAGCTCTCAATAAGACCTTATTATTGTAATTAAGAAAAAGTCCAAAATCCAATTTTTTTTAAATTTTGAACTTTTTTGTATACTTTTAGTTCAGTCGATCGCAATCAAAAGGGAAGGTACACAACTAGATGTTGCAACAGTCCTAAGTACAAAATTTCAACCTTCTACGGCTAATCGTTTTTTAGTTATACGACATACGTACGTACATGCGTCACGCTGAAACTAATCAAAATGGATTCTGAAATGGCCAAAAAGGTGAAATATAAAAACCAAAATTTTTCGCGATTACAATACCTTCTTGTACAATAGTTCTTGAAATTAAGACGTAATGTATTAGTTAAGAAGTTTCTCTTTAATGGCAATAACAATACAAAATACTGATACAAGCGGTGCAGATATTTTAAATAATAAAACTGAACCGATAATATTAGCTTCAATAATGAAATACTGTCTGAAAGATTAAACATCTGAAAAATGATGTAAAGATGGAAGAAACGTATTATTTGTAACCCAGAATTAGATATCGCTTCTTTTACATTCCCGGCATCGTAATTCAAGAGCTGTGTTGCAAGAACGAAAGTATAATTACCATTAAAAAAAAGGGGTATTGGATTTTTCTCCACGTTTCATGATCCAGGAACCCCTACAAAACAAAAAAAAAGGGTAATTTTTATACATATGTACGTATTTTTGCATGTTTAAAGGTTAATAACTTTTGATTGGCTCCCGATTTTGATCAAATTTTGTATACAGACTCGTATATATGGATAACTTGTTGGTAAAATTTTGGGATGAATATCTCCAGGTGGTGGGGTTTTTTTGAAGATCTATTTTATCAAAATTTTGCAAATATAACTCTACTGTATAATAAGTTCAGTATGTATTTGCAAGCTTATTTTACCATTTTTCTTTTTGCCCCAGAATACCCCCACTCACCAAAAAATAAAAGATATCTCTTTATTATTGCATATTTTTTAACTGAACTTTTCTAAAAGTCTTACTAAGCATAGTATAAGTGTAAGCGACCAAAAAAAAAAAAAAATAGTTTTTTTAACTAATTACAGAATGCGAAATGGAAGAAGGGGAAGTCAATCAAAGTTTAATAGTATTGATTTTTCGAATTTTTTAAAACATTTTTAGTTTATTTAAACTTTTAATACTATTAATAAACTTATAATAACTTGCTTAATAAACTTTTAGTAATAATATTACTATAAAATTTCATCATAATCCTCCCCCACCACCAAAAAAGGAATCTTAGGTAACTTTTTATTGTTTATACATTTTTAGTGAAATTTTTACTACCTTGTACGAAGTAAAGGAAGTATTGTGATTGCAAAGATTTCGGTTTACAGATTTCAACAGAAATATCTATTTTGACCATCCCTGAATCCATTTTAACTAATTTCGGCGTGACATCTGTACGTACGTATGTAACTCGCATAACTCAAAAATGATTAGTCGAAGAATATTGAACTTTTGGATTTAGTATTGTTGTAACATCTAGTTGTGTATCTATCTTTTTGATTATAATCGACAGAAAAAAAAAGTGTCCAAAAAAAGCCCAAAAATTCAAAAACATTTGGATTTTTTCTTAACCGTAGTAATAAGCCCTCATTGAGAGCTTTTTAACGATATATCGTGAGTGGTACTTATTTCCATTGATTTCAGAGTTACAGTCAAATAAAATGTTTATTAAATTAACATTAATATTTACCATTAATGTTAATTTTATAAGGATACACATTAATTCGAGAATTAGACTTCATCCCTTTAATTTACCTTTTTTTTTTTTTTTTTTTTTTTTTTTTTTTTTTTTTTTTTTTTTTTTTTTTTTTTTTTTTTATTTTTTTTTTTTT
>JAAAKQ030041366.1:0-16695 GCA_010016005.3 Zanna intricata
CCTCCAGCAGCCGTTTTGCCTGCTGCTCGTTATTCACCTCCAGGACCACTCCATTGTCCCTTGTTTTTGTGACCCGGTTCACAAGTTAAAAGAAAAGTGACTAGCGACTAAAATTAAGACCTCAATCGGCTTTTTAAGATTGTTATGAAGTAAGTTATTAAACTTTTTTTCATTGCCATAAATAATTTCATTGTCAGTTATACTTCTACTCTTCTTAAAAAAAAAAGTTGAAATAATAATCACTAAATATTACATAAGAAATCAATTTTAAAAAAAATATAAAAACATTAATTTAAACTTTATTATAGAAATATTAAAAAAGAAAATTGGTTTCGAAAGAGAGACGATACATGTTGTTTTCAATTAAAAAAAAAATGTATTGTCATAATATAATGCAGTTATATTAATTTCACAATTAATGTAGTATTAAAAAATATTATTAAAATTTTCCCTATTTCTGAAAGTTATTTTTATCAATTTTTCTACTTATTTTTTATTTCTAACGGGATTTTAGGCCTAATTTTAACTATTATTTATTCCATTTTCATTGAATGAAATATTTCCTGAGGTGGAATAATTGACAACCTTCCTCAGAGGTTATTAAGTCATAAAAATGTATCGCCTTATTATTATTCGATACATAACTGCAGTTTTAAGTTAATACATAAAGAAATATTAATTTGTAATGCTTATCTTAATATTTATAAAAGGGGATAAAAACAAAATTATTAATAAAACTCCTTCACCATGTTATATTTTACATTTTTCACATATTATTTTAAATGTGGATAATGGAAAATCCTATCTTGTTAAGACTCATCTCTTCCTTATCATTTGTAAAGGAAAATAAATATATAATCTGTACAGTTCTTTTAATCAATATAAAATAAATACATTTGTTTACATTCAGCTAGTATTCTTAACACCTGATATTTTATAACAATATTTGTATTCTACAGTCTGAATTTAGTGCTCATACAGTCAACATGATACTTAATTTTAAATCATATATTTTATTATAAATTTAATAAAATTATGGAAACATTAAAGATCATATATAAATATAAATTGATAAATGTCTCAATTTATTAGTCTTGAACCAGCGAATTAATCTTAGAATAATGAAACCAGGATGGTTTGTTATTCGATGAAACTTTTTGGTCCTCCGACCTCAGATATGATCTGAAAATTCTTCAACCTTTACTTATGTAAATTTTTTGATGTAAATTTTTTATTGATTTCAAAATGAAAGGAACTCAATTTGACCTACTGGGATTTAAAAAAAAAACGCATTTGTATGTCTAAGTTGCCTACAAGTCGCTTCATTTTACCAGATGAATCTCTATTTAGATGATTGTTTTTGTAGTTTGTAAAAATAGCACTTCTTCTGATTTTTGTAACTGTTATCCAGATAACATAAGTAAAATTTTTTTTTTTAAGTAAAAGATTAATTTGTATTATATAACTTTGTAATATAGGTGATCAGGATAAGATGGATTTCTCATATAGTATGTAGTAACTGTGAAGTCGACTTAAAAGGTATACGAAAAGCCTTACCATTTCGTGTCCCGATGGTTTAGAATGAACCAGAAGATCACTTGATCAGTTGTTATTCTGTTTAACTAATGCGTCTGGAATTTCTAAGAAGTGTAAACATTTTGTACCCTATCCTTAATTGCTATCTGTACTGTGCCTGTACCTCACAGTGAATCTATTCCAGTTCCCAAGCTTCGAAAACTTGTTGAGACGTGAAAACAATGATGAAGAAGTGGACGTTATTGAAGAAGAAAATCATGATTCAGACTCTGAATTACAATTCGGTGAGAATTATCTTATAAACTGATCAATAAATAAAGGTAAACTTTTTAGACAAGATTGCGGCAGAATCAGAGCGACAGAAGGATTGTTCTTAATATTTTGCTGAAGGAAATTACTTAATTTACTCTACAAATATTGATAATATACGTTACAATTAAAGAAAGTTCATGAACCTGAAAAGTGGTTCCTTACAATCGTTTTCTCCAAGTATAGATTAAAAGTAGTTCTGCTTCACAGTAATAACAAATAACCGTCTGTACCTATTTATAACAGAATTAATAACAGAAAATGTATGATTTTATGAGAACTGTTATTACAAAATGAAATTATAAAAAAACATACTTGAAACGTGTGTGAAGATTTAAAAATAATAGCTCTTTTGTTAGTCATACGGTTAGGGTATACAAAATAATGCTAATTTATTTGTAAATAAGACAGCCGAACTAAGGATCAGCATTAAAGGTCTAGTAAAAAAATGGAAGAAAAGTTAACTCCTAGTGTAAAAAAAATTGTTGAGCCTTTCGTTAAACCAGAAAATAATATTTTTACCACTCTCCCTTCACATCAAACTGGATTAATAAAAAATTCTGTAAAAGTTATGAAGGACTGTCAAGAATTCTTGTTCATAAGGAAAAAATCTCCAAGAGTAAGTGAAGCAAAAATTGTAAAAGGGATTTTTTTGTTCCACAAGTAAGGAAATTGGCCGGAAATAAAATGTTTAACTCTCTGTTGTGCGATATAGGCGTTTAAAGTTACTTGCAAACATTTTCTGGGTTCTATAAAGTAAAAAATTATCGGAATATTGTAAATAAACTGATAAATTTATACCGAGCTGTGGGATTTATTGTCACAAAACGTCCATTTCCTACCATCTGGATTTATTCCCACCAAACCTTGGAGTAAATGATGATAGTTTCTACCATGATTTTCAAGAGTTGAAAAAACGATGGAAAGGCAAATGGAG
Source organism: Zanna intricata (assembly GCA_010016005.3). Taxonomy (NCBI): domain Eukaryota; kingdom Metazoa; phylum Arthropoda; class Insecta; order Hemiptera; family Fulgoridae; genus Zanna; species Zanna intricata. The sequence continues at coordinate 2,783 of JAAAKQ030041366.1, forward strand.
TGTTAATATTTTAATATGCTAGCCTATTACTATTGGACTTTAATCTGAAATATACCTAAGGCTACTTAACAAAAGGAGAACATCTGCTGAGAAGTTTTAATTTAATTGTATGACATTCATATCATTAATTACATTAATTTTTGTATACCTTTAATGTATAATTTCTAATTAATTGAGGGTGATCGAAAGATTTTATCAAGAATGGTGCTTTGGTATCTTTATATAATGGTTAAATAATTAAACCCCAGCGGAGCGACTATTGTATTTTTATCGTTTCTATTGTATTGTAATTGTTTGTATTGTATTTTTATTGTATTCTGACTACTGTGTATTGTTTCTCTTTGAATTATGTTTTTATTTAGATGTATGTTTCCATTGTCCTTCATATTTTCTGATGTTCTATTTGATGTATATGAATTCTTGTATTAACTTTTATTCTGTATAGTGTAAAAAAAAAAAATAATAAAAATAAAAACGAGATGTGTACCAGGGGGCGAATCGTGGCGACGTGTAGGGCCAGGGAGGCAGCCCAATTGCTGAGGATACCTCGGTCCGGGGCACACGCAAGAGTGCCCTGGGTCGGAGTACTTCTGAGGACGCATGGAGGCCCCTCGAGGGTTCAGAGAGTCGCGCATAGGGGAGAGGGGCCGGGTGTGTGCAACGCGTATCCGACTCTCGGTAGGGACAGGTGTTAGGGACGGGATGAGTAGCTCCTCTGAGGAGGGGCATTTTGGTTCTCCACAAGCTGAGGGTCGGGTGCCCTGAAGAGTCAGGGGAGACCCCGATGGGGGGGTTTAAGGGACCCCAAGACAGGGAGGGGGCAGGGTAATCTGCAGCCACGACACTCCGCGGAGACTGAGTTATTTCCAACGGCGGGTCCAGTTGCCCCGGCGGTGTTTAAAAAAAAAATTAAACCCACTTACCAATAATTTTATATATTTATTCAAGCGATAACGGTGGAGATATTTGCAGACAGTACTAAATCGACGTAATTTTAAACGTATGACGACCACCGGTTATGTAATTACATAGTATTTAACACAAGTTTTGGTTTTAAAAATATTTTACAAGTTTTAGTTTTATAAAATTAAAAAAAAAAAAAAACATATTTGAGCTCCTGATACTGGAACAGTTACATTCGGAAAGCACTTGAATAAATATATAAAATTATTGCTAAGTAGACTTAATTATTTAATCATTTATTTACAGTTCTGTAATCTATGCTAGAAAATAATGCAGAGAAAGGTATTGCACTTAGAGAAACGTTAAAAAGGTTTTATTCTGTTTATTAGTAATATCAGAAAAGTTTAGGTAAACTAAGTTAATATACCTATATATATTCCTGTAATTTCAGATAGTCTTACCTTATGCTCAGTAGCAGTTTGTCTACATATCTATCGTTAGCTTATGCTCAATAGCAGTACGCCTACATATCGTTTCTTGCTCGTACTTCTTAGTTTTGTCAAGACGTTAACGCAAGTTTGTAAGAACTTTGCAAGTTTCTCGTCTCTCCATTTTACGGAAAGACTATCTACTATGCCGGCAGCATTTTATGTAGACCTGAGGATATTAAAAAAAGTTATCTAAGAAAACATGACTTAAAAAGGTCTAAAAATAATACATTTCTAATCCTTTAAATTTTATTTTTTTTGAAGTCTGCGCTAGGTAAAGGTTAATAAGTTATTTGTAAATTGAAACAGTATTATTATTTTTTTTTTTTAAATTACTAAACGATTTTTTGTAGTCGTGTATTTTTTTTTAAAGGAATGACGATATATTCAGTGTCAAATATTTAGTGTATATTTGGTTTTTCTAAATTAATGAAATATTTATTGGAACCTCTATTTTAGCGAAAGTAAAAAAAAATAAAACAGAAAAAACAGACAGAAATAATAAAAATTAATTTACCTTCAAGTACTATCGCCTATATTTTTAATATTCTTGTGATTTATAAAACGAGAAAATTTTTGTTTGGTACGTAAATATTTAGTCACTTGAAAATTTTTATTTAGGTAGATAAAAGAAAGAAAAATTCAAGAAAGCTTTTCCAAAGGGAGTACTGTCAGAGATTACTAGGGGTGTAACAACATTGTAGCAAAGTATTCCCACAGGAATAAAAGAAAAGTTACCATGGTGAGGGGTTGGATGAGACTTTAAAAACAGCAAACCAGTTCAAATACCGGTCTTATCTTACTTCATAATATTTTTATTTATTTAAACTTGCATTATTAACATCAAATCGAATTATGAAACGTAAATAAGTAAATGTTTATTTTACAGAAAAATAGTTTTTTTAACGTGGTAAAAATATTAAAAGCTTTGAATATATTTTCCATTTCTTAAACAGCTTTAAGTATACCCTGTTGTTTGTTGTAATGTATATATATTACATTATTATATTAAAATATTTGCTACATTTATTCGCTTTTAAAGTTGTTATTCTAGTCAATACTATACTACCATACTGATCTGACAGATAAAATAAATAAATGAATACAAAATAAAATTAAAAACACTTTCTACAGAACAACACATTTCTCATTTTTATTTAGTTATATCTGATGAAATATGAAATAAATTTTTTTTTCAAACGATAAGGATTTAAAAAAAAATGCTATGCTTTAAATCACGAATAAACACTAAATGAAATTTTTCTCTTATATTTAAAATGAATTACAGTGTCCGAAATATTTAGATTATATTGGAGAAATAGGTAGGCATTTCTACACATGACATCTTGAAAACAACAGAAGTACATATCTAATCAACCAGCTTAATTGAAAATGTTAAAAAAGCACTAATTAAGTGAAAAAGCTTAACATTTTCTATTTTATTTATTATTAATTTTTTTTACGTGATTTTGTACTGAAATAAATAATACTTTTATACTGAAACATGAAAATTGTTTTTATCCTATCTCTCATGTGAAATTATTGTAGTTTGGTTTACTTATTAGTAACGTAGAGAAGCTCCTTTGCTGGTCCCGTAGTATCTTTTCTTAAATTTTTTTTTAAGTGAAAAGTCAATTTTGAGATTTGATCATATCTTTCATTAATTTATCTTAATGAATTTATTTTAATCTTAATTATTACTAAGTCTTAGATTGCTGTGGTGTAATAATAATAAGGTATAACACGTTTAACAAGTGTAACTGTAAATTACTGCCTAAAACCTTAATTTTAGAATTATTTTTATATGTAATTTCAAGAAAAAGAAGATGAAAATTTAAGGTAAAGAATAATGTATTACTGGACTTCCGAATAAAGTTATCTCACACTCGAAGGCTTTCTGTTAATTTTTAAAAAATTTACTTAGCCTTCTTCAATATAAAAATGTAGGTTTGTAATTTTTATTTTCTTGCACACGGTTTATTTTCCTAGCGGATTGGTGTTTTGTTGGCGTATCTATATTTTAAATAAAAATAAGAATAAGAAATACATTTTTTCTTAGAAAAATAATTAATTGAATGAAAAATGTTCTAAAGAGTAAAAGCGTAATAATTGTTCAATTCTTTTACCTTTTAAAATATGAGTTAAATTAAGTGTTAATAATTTTTTGGTATTTGTTTATAACCTGGCGCGGACTTCCATAAGTCGAAGTTTAAAGAATTATACAATTAATAATTTTTTGCTTTTCATGGAGGTCTTTAGGATATTTTAATAATTTTGTACTGTTTAAAAACTTATTCAAAATTTTCTACTATGGAAAATGTTTCTACTCTGATAATGATTTAATTTTGGAGAATAAAATCAAAGATTTGATAGGTTGAAATATTTAACTTAGAAACAGTTATAAAAATAAATCTTTTATGTGTATAATGAAATCATTGTTTTTATCTGCCAAAAAAAATTCTCAACTTGAAATGTCTTCTGATCCAAGACTTATAACTTTCCATCTCATTTGAATTTTTAAAAATTTAGTAGAATGAATTCATCAATAAAATAAGCTCTAATAACAAAATTCTTGACTTTACCCTTAAAATATTTATTAATTATAAGATAAATGGACGCTAATAGACTTACGGGAACGTTTATAATTTTGTAAACTAAATTTTAGAAGTTATTATATATTACGAAGATCCCAATGCTTGTTTAAAATGCTTCTTCACATTTAATTCCGCCCATGAAGGCCACTTAACCCATTAACGTACTCTTATCATTCTCATCTTAATAAGTAGAAGAGAGGCTGCTGAATTGCAAATCAGTGTTGCTCTGAACATGGACCCGCATATGTTACGAACCGACAATCTTCAATAAGCTTCATATTCTCTTAAGAATAGACTGTAAAAACAGAAATAATGGATTACTACATAAAAACGTTGTTACTAGCACGTATGCTACAATAAAAATTTAATACAATTTTATTGTGATATTGTTTTCATATTTAAAATATATTCGTTTGATTGAATTCCCAAGCAGATATAATAATATTATGATTTAGTAAAGTAATTTTTATTTTTATGTTTGAAAATTTTTTCTAGATGATTTTAATTATTTATACTTTAACAAAATTTGATTTTATTATGCAGTAGATTATTTATGTTATAATACACAAACAAAGACTGAAAAATTAGTCACTGTTCGATTAAATATAAAAAAATGTTTACATTAAATATTATTGTATCATAACTATACATATATATATATTTTATAATTTGAAATAAAGTAGCTCTAAAATTATACAATCAATTTATTTTTATATCCCATTGCATTAAAGTTAACTTAGTTTTATCACGATAACCGTTCAACTTGCTCGTATACGATCGGTTGTCAATGCAAAATGATAACTATCCTAAATTATTAAGTAGGCTGGTGTTTCATGTCGCAAGCCTAATACATTTAGTTTGTACCACATGCCTTTGTAAATCGGCGAACGCAAGGATGAGGAAAATGTCAGCGGGAGTACAGTATAATTACGCACCTACACAAGCGGCACTTCCACCACGTAGCTAGCTGCTCGCGCATATACGCTACCATAGCGGCGCTGCTCCACCACTGGAGCTCTAATAAATGAAGGCTTCTTGGCATGTGTGTCACTTCATCGTCGGCCACCGCCTGGAGAAGAACTAGAAGAAGAAGAACAACAACAAAAAGAAGATGGAAGAATAACGAAGGAGTATCCTGGCCGGTTCAACATGGCACCACCCCGCCGGAGCAGCAGGCCTAGCCGGCCCGCCGAGTGAGCTGCTGAATGCGGACGCTACCTTCTCGCTCCAGTTCACCGGGCTTCCATCGCCCTGGCCGGCAGACGCAGCTGCGAGAGCCGGCCCAGCGTGGATCGCTGGGGGAGAACCTCCTCGGCCGCGCCGGCGAATGATGACCGACGCCGACCAGACACTGCCGGGCTCCTGAGCCCCGCAGTGTCTGGTCGGCGTGGTAGTGGAGACCCCCTGGGGTCTCCACTTCCACGCTGTAGTGGGAACCCAACTGTCGCTGAGGGAAACCTCGGTCGGATTTCAATGGACGAGCCGAATTCCCCGACTTTGAAAGAACTTATAGAGAACTTATTAATTGTTATAATCGGTTGAAATCCATCTTGTGAAATTTTTTTTTAAACATTTTAATATCATTGGTTCAATGTTCCATTATTTATTTTTTCAACATGACTAAATATTATTTTATCGTGCTAGAGAGTGATAATCTTTAAACCACCTTTTTGCATTATTTTGATAAAATTTAGATGTTTTTCACTAGCTAAAAATATGTGGTATTACGTCTGTTGTCTGGCTTAATTCGATGAATTTCATTTATAGTGTGATTTTATTACTAAAGCTGAAGTACTTAAATAATGTAACAGTACAACAATTTCATACGATTTAAAGAAAAATAAAATCCATAACGTATTGCTAATAAAACTGTAAAAAAAAAATACAACAAAACGAGATGAAACAATTACAGATTACAATAATTTTATCATGCATGGCCCGTTGGTACGATTATATAATGATAAATAATTCAATCTACTTACTAACAATTATATATATTCAGTCCTAGCGCTTTCGAAATTTAATTATTCCATTATCAGGAACTCAAAACTAAAACTAGTTAAATATTTAAAAAAACTTGTGTAAAATGTTATTTAATGTTATAACGGTGGTTGTCATATGTTTAAAATTATGTCAACTTAGGTCCTGTCATTGTAAATATCTCCAACTTTATGATAAATTTGAAATGGAACGGTATGATCAACTCTATAGTTATTATTATATCTATATAATATAGTTATTATTATTATATAGTTATTATTATTATATATATAGTTTATATAATATATCATTATCAAAACTTATTTGCTTGTACATTAATTTATCATTATTAACATATTTATGGTACTTTTCTAAATTATTATTGGTAATGTGCATATTATTTGAAAAATCGAGTATGTCAATGAAATTTTCTGGGAAATGAAATTTTTACTTTCTTATAATTGGGTTGTTTTTTTATATGTTTCGCAAAATTAGATTTTTCTGTTTATTTAAAAAGAAAATTCATATGTAATTGTATTCTAACAGAGAATGAACTATTGGTTTTGCCAACATATTTTAATTCACAATCTGCGCATTTTAATCTGTATTCTCCTTGTCCATTCAAATTTATTTTATTACTGTTTTTTATTTTTTATCGTTTACCGTTTTTTTTGTCTTGTTTATTATAGTCAGAAATAGGAAAAATTTGCAATCATTGTTCAAAATCTTTTTGTCTTTCTTCTCCCCCTATCAAAGTCGAATTTCAAAAATCTAGAAATTGGTTTTTAGATATTCACATGAAGATGACACAGATCAAAATTTAAATTGATAATATTTAAATTCTCATCTAGAAATTAAAAAAAAATATTAAATTTAATTGTTATTCCATTTTAACCCTATAATCTCGGGGATTTTAAAATATACTTTCTTAGTGTGTACTTACACCGTAAGGAGAACGTGTACACAAATTGTGTGTACACGTAGATGGATTGTATTAGTTTTCACTCACAAACGTCGATGAGAAGATCTATAAAATTTTGGAAATAATATAACGCTTTAACAGTTTGGGTGATATTAAATTATCTACAGTTATCTAAAGTACAAATCATTTTTCGTTTCTTTTAAATCTTCCTAACAATAATACATTAAACTTATCTCCTTTAATCTTTATCCTAGTTATTATTTGTTAAATTATAATTCGGTAAATAGATTTTACAAGTGAATGATTTAGTTGCAGTAGATTCTATCGTTACTTATCTACCTTCACTTGTTTAAAATATGAATTATTTAACAAACACAAATAGCAGTTTTAGTACACTGTCTTTCAATTTACATGTTTATGAAAAATCTGTTATAAGTAGGTGTAACAATAATCCTTTAATATATAAATTCTATCAAAATTTAACAGTTTTATAATTGTTATAATTTATATTTTTTTATAATTGGTATAATTGCTTTATCAATTCTTAATTGCTTGAAATAGCTAAATGAAACAATAAATTATGTAACCATGGAACATTACATCTGCCGTAAGATAACAAAGTTTATGGAATAAAATCACTTCGCTAATCCCCGTGGCGTAGTAGTAGCGTATCAATCTTTTAGCCGGGGATCTTGGGTTCGAATCCCGGTCAGGTATGGCATTTTTCATATCTACAAAATTCCATTTCCATGTAAAATTTTCAAAGTTTTTGTAGTGAATTAATTTATCAAGCAAATAAAAGTGCAGACAGTGCTGTAAATTAGTCATTAATTTGTTGTTTATAACGTTATTGTATGTGCATGTACGCGCGCGTATATGAATAAGGGTATGTGTGCGCGCGTGAGGGGATAGAATAAGAAAGTTCAGAGTTAGTTTAGTAAGTTTAACATTGTATTTTGGGCAATTCTTTGTTGTGAAAGGTTGAAAAATGTCTTGTTATAACGTTTTTCTTTGAACGTTAGCGATATATAAGTATGAAAAACGAATTACAACCAGAGTTTTATAATTGTAATCTACACTACATACTTGTTATTCTCTAACATCGAGCGTGCTTTCAAACATGCATAATACTTACAGTTACATGTTCGATTATATACATACTTGTAAATAAAACAAAATGTACAGTTATACAAGGTTATTTATTCATAAGATCTGTTTGAACGACTCTCCAAAAAAAGCTTTCTGTATTCATGTACTGTGTTATGGAAAAAAACAATAACGTTTGGAGTTTTTTTTAAAGGATTAGTTTTTTCTTAACAAATAAAACAGTATTAAGCTGTATTTTTTTTTGGTAAATTTTGTTTTTTGAAATAAAAGTAAATTATCCTGTACCTACCAAATCATTTCAGTTAATTAGTACAATGAATGCTGAAATTAGAATAATGTTATTAAATTTACTATTATTTACAATATACGTTACATAATAAAAATTTTTGACTTTTATAGAAAACTAATAAAATTAGTTAATTTTTTAAAGAGATAATTATAACTACAACTTTAGTACTTCTATTAAGAAGCAAAAAAAATAATAGAATTGCTGTAATCTAAGCAGTTCTACGACCTGATTAAAAGAATCATGGGTGAAGGTCATAAGATGGATGATACTCCATCCGTTTATATCCCAGTACTTTTAATGCCACGAATTGTAATAAGTATTTTGTTATAAATTTCAATTAAAGTATATGAATTATCAAAGAAATCTAGCAATCATTTAAACAAAATTTATTTTCATTATTTCTATTTACTCAAGGGTTTACACTTCTTATTTAAAAATTTTTAATACTGAAATTACAAAGCCTTTATCGCCCCTTTTAAACAATTTACATATCCAAATAAAAAAATTCACGCTTATATTATGCATAAATATGTATGTATAAGTTAATATATCTTATTCACTAGACCTAAATATTTATCAAAGTGCATGAAATGATGAGTTAAAGAACAAGTCTAGAACATATTTGAAAAAAACATACCACTAAGAAGAATGCCTATATCACACAAGAATCACAAATAAAAAAAAAAAGAAGAAAATGCAACCAACAAAAGTAAATGAAACAAAATGAAACGTTTTGACGATGCATAACATTCTAAGGCAGCTGTTTCACTCTCAGTCTCGAAGAACCTCACCGATCCAAGATGCACAGCCGCTTTAGGCGCCTAAGCCCTCCCTATAATCCAAAAGGTTAACTGTGAGTCATACATACGTCTGTTTAGTCTCATTTTGTATTTAGTACCGAATCGCCATATCAACTTCCGAACGCTTGATACTCCCAGATAATCATGTATCTCAATGTTTTGTTCAAATCACGGCGGTTCTATTGTATTTCTTAATAATTTATTCTGGTATTGCTGTAAGATTATTATTATTGCTGTAAGTATTATTCTCGCTTTTTATACCCAACAGCTGAATCCCATCGGTTCAAGTCGGTTTAGGATAGTTGTTACAACAACTGCTTATTGGATAATGATAGTTATGATCTGTTTGAGCTGTTTCGATTTCTCTCTAATACGAATCCTTCACGTCAGACGGCAAACTAAATTCAGGTATCCCAGGATCCCAGGTTTCGGGATAAAAACGCTATTCACTTGAATTCGCGGGTAGCCATCCCTCCATAATTTTTTTGTCATTCGCAAATGATGCAACTGTGATGTTCAAATGATGCAACATCGAGAACGAAACAGGCCTTATAAACGACCCTTGAGAAACAGCCGGTTAAGTATAAAAAATTATCGACAAATCCTGATTTTATCTCACTTAGGAGAAACGTTCTTCCAAGTAAAATTAATACGGTTGAGGAAGGCTTCTTTTTTATTTATACAGTAGCCCAGGAAGCTAGGCCTTATTAAAGGTCTGCCTGACATTTAAAAAAATAGCCGAACAATACATTTTCTCTTCTAACTTGTTTGACACTCCTGTCTGTTTGTTTGGATCGTTGAGTGTCCACCTCTGAAGCCGAACTAAAGATCAGGAATAATACGTCTTTCCTCCAGAATCGTCCATAGCCACCGAAGAAGTAGTATTTCAAGTACCTAATTGAATCGGTAATAGTGGTATAGGCCTGAATGAGGCTACAGCGTGCTTCCACGTTTTCGGAACCATTATCATTTTCTATATCCTTCAATCCGTCCGGAAGCTCGTAGTTCGATGAATACCACTAAAGAGATGTATTATATTTTGAATGGCCTGAACGGAATCATAATAAAAAGCATTTCCTCACTCAAGTCATTACCCAGGAGCTTAGTTTAAATCTCTGAAGTAGTGGAATAAAATAAAAAAATCTAGTGCAAGAGAATAATAAAAAATTTGTAAATAAATTTAGAATTTCATTTCTATTATATATATGTAAAAATTTATAAATTAATACGTTTTGTTGAATATAAGAAAAAAAAAATTATAAAACGCTGCGCAAACACTAGTAAAGTATAATATTAAAAAAAACGTATTTTTTAGGAAGTTAATATAATATAAAAATATCAAAGATAAATTACAATGATGAAAATATAACTACATTTTTAAGTTTATCCATATTATTGCAGTTCATAATAATAATCTCTTTTATAAATTCCAACCCTACGTTCGTGCAATAATATGTACGTACAAGTCCGAGCGGGCAACGGCATAAAACATTCGTACTCATCGCTTATGTACTCATCGCCAACGGGCATTGGTTTTGTTTAGGAGCTCTCCTGTGGAATACGGGATCGGCATTCTCGAGCTATACGGGCTGGTTGCGGTTGTGCTTCTCGGCTTCACTGTTTGCAGCGGTGGAGGAAGACAGTGATTTATTTTGCCGGTACTGAGTGGAGTGTGGATATATAGAGCAAAAAAAACAAAAGAGAGAGAGAGAGAGAGAGAGAGAGAGAGAGAGAGAGAGAATTTTTTGAAAAAATGTTTTTCTGGATTATTTTTTTTTTCATGCACTGTAGGTAATAGATTTAACAAATTGAAATTTTTTCTTAAGTATTTGTGAAGAAAATCAAAGTTTTTTTTTTCGAGAAAACCTCCTCCATCTTCTTTTAGAATTTTGGAAAGAAAATTAACATATTCAATGCCCATAAATATAAATATTTAAAACAAATTTGAAGACGTTCGGTTCGGTCAATCATAAGGTCCTAAGGCCCTTGCCCGGACTTGGTACCGAAAAGGGTGGTCAAGACGCTCTTCGAAAGGCACCCATGGTTGGTCCTCGATGCATTCAATCACGCATTGGAGGCTTTTTGCTATCCTGTGCCTTGGAAAGAGGTGCGCCTAATCTTAATACCAAAGAAGAATGAGACTCAGCAGGGGACCAAATTACGATCAGCTTGCTCGGAACCTTCGGTGAAGTTTTGAGAGACTTATTGTAACAGGCTGTGAACTGAGGTCGAGGAGAATGGTGGACTATCTCCCACGCAGTTTAGTTGTGTCGGGGAGAAGTCCGCAGTGGACGCATTATTGCACGTCATAGAGTGGGCGAAAGGAAATCGCTCTGGTGGTTCCTGGCGTCGTAGGAGGGTTCCATTAATGGTTCTCCTCGACGTCATGAACGCATTCGGCAGTTTGTCTTTGAGGATATTATCCTCATTCATCCTCTGAAGTAATACCTTACGGTAGGTCCGGAGGCTAAGTAGAAAAAGAGAGAGAGTTTGCCTTCGAGGACAGTAAAAGAGGCCTTCTGTGCCAAGAATATAAGCAACTATCTCCGAGATATTGTCAATAGCTATTTACAAGACAAGCGAGTTTCCACTCAGGCTGAGGATGGGGTGATATCTTTCAGTATGTGTGGAGGGGTTCCACAGGTGTCCGTCCTCGGACCACTCCTGGGGAATCTAGCGTTTGATGATATCCTTAGAATTGACTTTGAGAGTGATGTCGAGCTTGTGGCTTACGCCAGTAACATTGTTCTTCTTGTTGCTGGCACTACGGAGACACAGGTAGAGGAGATGGCTGATGCTGCATTTGTCGAAATTAGTGGTTGGATGCATGTGGTTTGCAACTAGCACCTCAAAAAATGTCAGCGATCACGTTCGTAGGAAGACTACACGAGAGGAACATGAGTCATTGGCGATGTACCTATACCCACATCCAGGTGTGTTGATACCTGGGCGTGTGGTGGGAGTCCGCCGTTCGTTCAGTGCACATGTAACCAAGGACTTCAGAGTATGCCGAGGTAGTAATTTCCATGTTAGGGAAGCTTCTGCACTACCATCGAGGCATAAGAGCGTCGGTAAGTGTCGGGTGATAATATTAACTGCGCTCGTTGTACTATTTTACGTGATATCCGCATGGGCAGAATGCTTCTAAAAGTACTTTAGTAAAGTTGCGGTTTTGCAAAAAAGAATAGCGGCCAGCGTTTTTGCTTCATATAGGACTGTGTCCAGAAATGCTGTGAAAGTGATTGCAGGTATTTCGCCTGTCCAACCAAGGGCGAAGGTGTTGATTGGAGTATACAATGGTATAATAAAATCTGAGGCAACAGTATTATTGATTAGTGAGTGGCAAACACTATGGAATGCCTCGCATACGGTAGGATGGACACGGAAATTAATTCTGCACTTAGACCCGTTACATTGTGGATTCGGAGAGGCTTCTATCTCACACAACTTCTGTCTAGGAACGGGAGTTTTGAAGCCTACCTTCACAGATTTGGTAGGCAGGATTCCCCGACTTGCAGATACTGCGAGGATATCGACACTCCAGAGCACACAATTTATCTGTGCTACAGGTGGAATCGTTCGAAGAAATCTGGGATTGAGTTGGATAAAACCAAAGTTAACTGTCTCCGCTCATATTAAAAGACAAGGTTAGCTGGGAACTGATGAACACATTTGCTACAAGGATCTTGCAAACAAAAGACCAGGAATCAAGAGACTGGGATGGTGCGTAATGCTGATAGGGAACTTGAGAACTGCCCTACTCAGGAGAGGGCGGTTAACCTTTGTGGACTCCCCTTGATGAGTGAGTGGGGTACTGATAATTAAAGATTGTAGTCCCGGCCGAAACCCTCCCGTTTCGGAGGGAACCGGTTAGAGGCAAAGGCACTTAAAAGATCAACCAGTGGGGGTCAGTGATGGTTTCCCCCATATGAGTAGAGACTAAAACATGAAGATCCAACTGGCAGTCCGACCTGCTATGCAGGATGGGTGGGGAGGATCGTTTGAGTAAAAGGACACCCTCCCGCACTGAGCAGTAGTTTAATGTAAGTCCGGCGCGAGGGTTAAGGAAGTATTAAAAAAAAAGGTGTAAGACCAAAAGCAGTGCGACATACATACGTACACACATACATTCATACGTGTTTTTTTTTTTTTCATAAATATAGCAGTAAATCGTCATTTGTTACTTTCTATGCGAGTCAGATGTTTGAATAATTTGTAGATTAAAATGCAGAAAGTATTAAAATGCTTGAAATTATAAATGCTTGTCTTTCGGAAACCTTGCATGATGGAAAAAAAACTGATATCATATTTGAATTTGGGAGAAATAATAATACTATCAGAATCGCATGTCTTTTATCCTGAAAAAAAAATTCTTTTTTGCTCCCCAGTGTTATGTGGAAAAATATTTTATACTTTTTTATTGTATTTTTCTGTAATTCTATGTGGTTAAAATGAAAAATATTTTATTATGCCTAGGCTGAAGATTTAAATGTTTATTTTTCTTATAAGAAACGGTTTTAAAGTTTTATAACTCTCAGTTAAATTTAAAATTTATCTTTTATTAAGAATACTATTTATAATTACTATCGCCTTAATAAATGATTTTAATTAGTTAATTTAATGTAACAAATGAACTAAAATTTTAAACCGCTATTAGACTCCTAATCAACAGTTTAATAATTCATTTTTTTTTTGTGATGCAATTTGATTCTATCAGAAATAATAAAATGTGTTGATTTTTTTTTTTTTATTTGTTTTATATGGGCATCGACTGCTGTGGTCATTAGCCCTCGTCACATTTTCAAATTAATCAATAATCACCGTAAGGCT
>JAAAKQ030041388.1:0-35904 GCA_010016005.3 Zanna intricata
GTCCCCAGTCAGTCATCGAAGCGACACACCTCGGCATGCCGCACCTCCCGAGTGGGGCTGTCCATCGCTTCTCAGGGTCGCGTCAGTATCCCCGCCGCCGGTCCTGTTGCACTTTGGTCCTGATCATCCTATGAAGATGCATTTGCGTCATCAAAAATTCAGTTGGCGGAGTATTTCCGGAAGATAAAATGATTTCTAGAAGTGATGGGTACTGAATTCGTTTATACAAACATTATTACAGCAGCTAAGTTACCGATTGAGATTCACGACTAGTTTTTCAAAATACGAGTATCTGCCGATAAAACGTTACAATAATAATTCACATCTGAAGATTTAGATACGTTTTAGCTTTCCGGTCGAAGTGAATGTGGAAATTTAGCAACAGAAGCGCTGAAAATATTAATTCCTTTCACCACATTTTACCTCTGTGAAAAGGGTTTTTCGTTTATGATTTCATATACCACGACCCCGTGGGTGTCGCGACCTTTATGTTGAGAATCGCAGCTCTACAAGGTAGTCTATGTAACTTTTACATACTGCTTTTTTTTAAACAAGACAATAATTTTAATTGTATTAATAATCCATCTTGCCTTATTTTTGTTTAAATATTTTAAAACCTTATCAAAATCTGATTTATTATAGAGCCAGAGGAATCTTAATCACAAATGTTAGCTCTTTCTTCTGTCCCATCCAATGGTTTTTCATCGTTACTTCTACATTTTTTTTTTAAATTTAATTTCTCCAAAGCATTCATTCTCTTGGTATTTATCTGCTACACCTACCTTTTAAGTAATCATATTTCTCACAACGTCTATAAACAGTTGTAAATCTGCTTTTGAAAGCGACGCTTACTAACAACGTACTAATTCCTATTTTTTTTTCTCGCTTAATATTATAAATATTTGTGGATAACTAATTGTTGTATTGTGTTTTGTTATTAAATCATGTTTTTACTATAGCAAGAATACAGACTGAATTGATAATTATCAGTGCTACCATTATCTTTATTACGAAGATTAGCACAATTGGATGAACGAATATAGTCTGGATAGTACCAATTTGGTGAAGTAATTCAAGCTTTAAAAGACACTAGCCATGTCACTTCATTTGAAATTAAATTTTTAAATTTCTTTTTTATTCTTGTCAAAATCGAAATACTGTACTTCTACATCTGTTCATGTAAATATTCCGTATTCCAATTAAATTTAATTTATGATTTTATTGAAAAATCCAATTCTATTATGATTATTTATTTAAGAGGTAATAATATAAAATATGAAAAACGAAACATTATTCAGCATTTTATCATCTTCTGTGCAGTACTTGTGTGAACTAAAAAAAAATCATTGTTCTTGAAGGATAAAAAAAAATTAATTTTTTTAGATTGAGCTGTTTTAATTATTGCTTATAACAAAATAATTAAAAATTATACGTATGATTTGTAATTAAAATAATGATATAGCCTAATTACAGTAATTAATGAATCCTACTTCAATGTTTAACAATGAACAAAGTCATTAAAATTTCATTGTTTTACTTTACATACATTGGAATTTTTTATATTTTTTATATACATACATTGGATATTTTTTATATTTTTTTTTCTGGAAAAAAATTTGAATAAAAGGTTTCTGCGTGATTATTTTTTTACTATTAAATGATGTTTTTTTTAAATTTGATATTTTTTAGCTTCCTAATAGTGGGGTTATATTTTGCAAGAGGTGTAGGCATTTTAATGTAGGTGTGAGGATAGTATTTTTGGTATTTAAAGACTTAGTCAAATAATGATCTGAGTGCGTAATATAATTATATTGACGTAATGTAATTGACGTTACATATAAGTAAAGTTTTTGTGTGAAATCTTCGGTGGTAGAGGAAGGAGCAGGGACGCGCTAATCGATTAATTTATTAGTTGAACTTGTAAGTTGTGGTAGGCGATGGTGGTTGGAATAGGCCGCACAAAGGCGTAGTAAGTTTTGTAAATACACTGATGTAAGTGTCACCCGAGGCTTTTGCATTAGTGTTTTTCCTGAAATAATAATTTTAATTAATTTATCTGGAAATGGTGAGATCTGGAAAAGAGATATAAAATACTATTTAAACAAGTACTTTAATGTGTATTTCGGGGTAGTGGGCATCAGTCTTGCTCATAATCCTCAGAAGGCACCTTTGCTTTGGAGGGGAGCATTACATAAATGATGAAAGATATTACAATCAGTTTACCCTTTAATTGTACTTTTTACTTTAATAGATTGCTTTTAGGATCATTTAGGAGCCACCTTAAATAAAGCTGAGATTTACTTGAGGAAAACAATCTCATTCCCAAAATTTTATAGAGTGAGCTGAAAAATTTATAAACTGTTCCAGTCACATCTTTATTGGAGGATTTTTTTTAGAGACATTACAATTCAAATTATTTATTCCTAAATGGTAATTAACTGCGAAGAAAGAACATATAAAGAATAATAAAGAAAAAACCCATTCCTTAATTTACTCGAACGTAATACATTTCCTATGTACATGTATGTGACTGTATTTTCATCAAATAGTATCATCAGTTTCATCAAATAGTATCATCAAATAGTATTCATCAATAAGTATCATTTATATTTTCAAGCTACATAATTTTTTTTTGTGCCTTTTTTCCGTATTTTAAAAAACTGTAACCTATTACTTAACTTCATCCAGATTTATGTTACTACTTATAAGTAAATGAATAGTATTTAGAAAAATAATTAATTTAATTTTATAATAAAAATGATATTGATTTATTTAGGTTATATTTAATCATACTGATCATAATAGTTCTCATTAAATAATTAATTATAAAATTTCTTATTTTATATAATTAATTTAATTAATAGCTAATTAATATTTTTTAATTAATGTTATATATTTTTCTAAAGAAATAAATTATAAAAGAGAATAAATATTGTTTTAATATAATATTTTTTTATTTTTTATTTATTATATCCTTATTTTTTTTTCTAAATCCTTTTTTAATTAATATGTATTTTTATCTTAATGCTATTAAATTGGGGTGTTTTACCTATTTCCTTGGGAAAATAACTTTTTCAGCTATGTATGGTTTTTATTGTATGGCTTATAGACTATAAAATGTATAACTTATGGTATCGAACTGAATCCAGTTTTATATACCACATACACCCATGGTACCTCGAGCACCCTTGTAAGAGGCGCACCCAGGTTTGGACCAGTATTTCTGACTGATCCACAATAATTCATTCACTGATCTGTATCAAAAACGATTTCTTAATTTTACCAGATGATATAGTCTCGTGTGTCATGATGTTGGCTTTGTAGTGTTTACAGAGTTTGGTTTTAAATAGTCGCTTTAGGCAAATATCTAAAGGTTGAAGAATAAATGTTATTCTACCAGGAATAATAACTTCCATCAAAAATTCCAGCTTGGAAGGTTTTCGTAATAAAGCGCCTGGTTGACGCTTAAATCCCAGATGGATTTAATCCAGTTCAATACAGTTTATTATTGTATTGAATAAAGCGCCATTCCCAATTTTATTTAACGAATAATTGTTCCTTTTTCAAAAATTTATGACATATCTTTGAAACTTTGTTAGTTTATTCTCTCATGTTTCCGTTAGCCGTATGTGCTATTTTCGTTCTTCTTCAAATAGAAAAACAATGTCGGCTAAGAGGTCGACGTATGCATTAGGACTAGCTTTAAATTCATTTCTACCACTATTTAAATCATCGGTGATTTTCAGGGTTTTCATCAATCACATTTCTGTAGAAATAACGTATCCAAACCGATTTTCATTCCATATATGCGCTGTGAGATTTTCTTCTACTTTCTTACTTTGCGTAAGCAAATAACCTTTCTGCAACAGAGAATCAGCGCAATCTCTTCTACTCTAATCTTTAATCTCTCTACTGTACACGAAACGTTTACGTACTGAACGGTCGTTCGTACAATGAAAATTAATTATAAAATGATAACAAAATGATCGATAAAAACGCTTCCAAAGGACAACATCCAATAAATCTGACCTCATGACATAGGAAAGAGTTAAACTTTTGTAATGCCGATAATTGATCAAAGCTAAATTTGTTGTTTTATCTAAATAATTTTATTTCGCTGGATGTAGGTTCGTAGGCAAAACAAAACTATTTGTATTATGATTCCAAATGGATTCATTAATATATATATATATATAAGTTAATGATTGTATCTTAATATATATGAAATCTTATTATCCATATACGACGCGCAGGCTATTTTTGCATCCTCCATGGTACGCATGATACATGGGTATACAGTATTTAATTAGAACTCAGATTTATCCGTTAAATTGATGCAATAAGTGTTTATTAATGATTTTAATAATAATTTTCATAGATAATTCTGTATCATATTGGTAATAAAATAAATTAACTTATATTAATTTCTGTTTAAAACGTAACGATAATTACTATATTATTGATTAATATTCTGTACAGATCATTAATTATAGCTAATGTATTTAACTCATTGACCTTATGTCTATAATTTAAATATTTTATTCTTCTTGGAATATCTTGATTACATTTAGTAAAACAGAATTTTCTCTCTATACAGGATATCTTTTTATTTATATAAAGATAATATTTTGTTACTAATTAATTTAAAAAAGTAAGTTATTTTGAAGTACCGTTTCTCATTAAGGCGTACTACATTAAAAAATAACTATAATTTTCTCCGTATTATTAACATCAGTATGGAAATCGTTATTACAAATAGCATCCTAATTTTCAGAAATCAATACTTATAACTGAAATCAGTTATAAAACTATTTTATGGTTTACCACAGGGATCTATTATACCTATTCTCTTTTTAATATTATGTAAACGATCTCGTAAAACTTTATCTACAAAACGGTAGTTTTCATTTTGTAGATTAACTTACGAAAAACAAAAAAACTTTTCGATTTTAGATTATAGTGTTGATTTTTTATTTATTTTTTTTTTTTTAGTATATTCTAAAAAATTTTATACTTCAACTAATAACAGTAGATTAATGATAATGAATTAGTCGAACGGTAATAATTTTTCTTTGAATGTGAATAAAATAAATTATACATGTAATCTTACAAACGGAGGAGAACAAAACGTTAACTAACTTCTAAAATTGAATACTAATTTTATTAATCTCATATGTGTAATTATCCCATGTTTTAAAAAGTAAACCTAATAACATATTTGAAATAGTTATCTTCATATAAACTATTTTGTAAAAACTTTAAGTACATATCTTATGTATTTTTCTCATTTTAAACTAATTTTAATACCGGGGTGTTAAAAGTTAGTTTATTACGTTTCTATGCAATCTGTTCTGCAATATGATTTAATAACATCGGATAGAGCATTTGGCTCCATTTACTGAAGAAGTATTAACTTATTAAAACTATTTATCAAAACATAACAAATAAACGAAGAACTTATCCTTATCGCGTAATATTTAAGGACGTCAATGTTTTGACTATAAGACAACTGTATCTTCTGAGTATAATTAACCATTTTTATAACAGTTGTAATGAATTTGAATTATCTCATAATAGAATTTGTAACTTAAGGAAGAATAATTATAATAATTTTACATGTTATCTATCTAATTTCACAACTATTAGATGCAGCTAATCTACATAAAACAGGTCTTTATTATACATTATATCCTCTTTAAATTGAATGATTATAACAAAAATAATTTAAAACCTATCATTATTGAACAGATTAAGTAAAATTACTTTTTCTACCTGATTTTATATGAACTCGTTGCATCTAAGTTCTTTTATTTACTTTTACTGTTCTGTAATTATTTTAATCAGTTTTTATAATTAATTTCATCGTATTATTAAGCTAGCAAAATTTTAAAGTACTATTAAAAAAATTAGGAATAATTGAAACCAACGAACAAGTTATCTTTTTGCTGGTTGTTACCTTATTCTTTTGGTATCCTTTAGTAATATAATGATTTTTTATTTATTATTACGTAATAATTCTTTGTTTTATTCCTTTTTTGTATGGAAAATAAAAAATAAGAAGTATTAAGGAATATAAGTATATACAAAGATATTATTTTTGCGGATATTGTTTCTTATAACTATTTTTTCTAGTTGTGCACCTCCACTGGTGAACAACTAGATGTTACAGCAGTCCTAAATCCTAAATTTCAACATCTTACGGCTAATCGTTTTTGAGTTATGCGAGATATATACGTACGTAAAGACGTCACTCCGAAACTAGTCAAACGGATTCAGGAATGATCAAAATGAATATCTCCGTTGAAATCTGAAAACCGAATGTTTCGCGATCACAATACTTCCTTTACTTTACATAAGGAAGTAATAAAAAATAACTAAAGAACGTTAAAATAGTTTTTTTTTTTTTTAAAGTAAGGAAATTCGTCATTATCTTTTATTAATGAGTAATAAATGTGTTGCTTTAAATATGTAACATATAAAACGCATATTGTAAATTTGTTTCTTACAGAAGTAAAGAAATGAAACATTATTAACATGTTTAGTGTCATCCTGTATTTTTTATCCGATGGCCGATACCCGAAGCGGAGTTATGATCTTCAATCGTAAACTGTGACTTAATTTAACTTAAGTAATTTAATTCACCAGTAACTTAATTTAAAAACATGTAAAAAAAAAAAATTCAATATTGTTTTCTCAAAATAATTTTTTATTCTCTAAGAAATGTTTTCTGTTATTTAAATCTCCGAAACTGTTTTCTGCTTCTGAATTAGTCGTTTTATTGATTAAATTTCAAAGAGAGTTCCCCATGCCAATCGACGACCAGCCATATCATATACCTACCATGTTGTTGCTACTAAGCATTCTTCCCTATAGCATGTAAACAAACTTCATAAGTTTCAATATTTTTGCCGTCGGAAGTTTTTTTAAGTTTTATTGCCCAAATTACCGTACAGTATAGCTTTTATGGTGGATGTATGAGGGTTGTTTAATAATTAAAGAAACAAATGGTAACAAAGCAAATCTAATTAAAAGAATAAATTATAACTTAGATTAATTTTATTAAGTATGTCCCGTTGGTAACAATATATAAATATTTATATAATTATATTTTTCTCTTACTAACATTCATTAATAGAAACTATGTTCAAGCGCTTTCGAAGATTACTACTCCATCCTCAGGAACGATGATTATATATTTTATGAATGTTTACTTCACATATCAATAATTTTACTGAAATATATTTTTTAAATAAATATAGAAATTGATCGTCAAGGAGTGAAAATAAAGTCAAATTATACATAATGTCAATAAGGTCACAATTATTTAAGTTTAATGAATTTTGTTAAGTGGAAAATATAATTATAAAAATATTTATAAACTTTAACTGTTTGACATTGAAATTAAGATCAATGTCATAGAAAATATCAGTTGTTCGAAAAGAATTTCCATTATTATAACAACCTCTTTTGTTTATTTAAAAATTCCGGCTCCGCTTGTACCTTGGAGTAACATCCTGTAATAATATTTTATTCTGAAGGTACAAAGACCGATTGAAATTCACTTGTTAATGTTAAATTAGTATGGTAAAAAGGCATTAACCCTCCAAATTTTTTATAAGTAGATAGAAAAATTTAAATTGGGCAGAACAAGAGTCACTAATTTCCATCGTAGCCAAAGAACGGTGGAAGTTCTGATTGATATTTTACGAAATCGTACTAAAGATCTTATTCACAAGACTAATAAAAACTTTGGAAAATGCTGAAATTTGTAATTCGAGTATTGGCATTGTCCATTCCATTATTTATGATAAGTTGAATTAATAAAACGTGGTTGAGGTGAATTCCGAGACGGTCGATTCAAAATCACAGACACTTAATTCACATTCGTATGAAACTTAAACAAAGCTTTTTAACAAAAGGTTTATACAAAGGTTAATAATGATTGTTTTTAATTCAAATAATAATTTCTGATGAAACTTGAATTCATCATTTTCAGCCGGAATCCAAACATCTGAGTTCGCCCGCCAGCTAAAAATTCATAACCTACACACCAGAGGGAAAAATTATTCTAGTTTTGGGACTATAAAGACTCAATATATTATGAATATTTGGAAGAAACTTGTACAAGTTATAACGCGTACTGTTATTTCCTCCTTGCTCAGGAGAAAACTTCCTAGTTTTCTCTAAAGAGGCTAATTCTTCTACGTAAAACCCTCCTCCATCCCTCCAAATTTGGAAAGCTATTCAAAATTTGAATCGTGGTGCTGTTACATTCACCTTAGAGTTCTAATCTCGTATCAGTAGAAAGAGACTATGTAACACAAAGTTCGCTAACATGAATGAGTCGTAAGATTGCTGTATAAGAATAGCTCAGACACTGAGATGTGCCCACCGGGCTGGTCTAGTGGTTGAGACGACAGAAAATCAGCTGATTTCAACGTCGAGAGTTCTAAGGTTCAAATCCTAGTAAAGGTAGTTACTTTTATACAGATTTGAATATTAGATCGAGGATACCGGTGTTCCTTGGTGGTTGGGTTTCAATTAGCCACAATTCTCAGGAGTGGTCGACCTGAGATTGTACAAGACTACACTTAATTCACATTCATACATATCATTCTCATTCATCCTCTGAAGTAACACCTTACGGTAGTTCTGGAGGCTAAAACAGAAAAAGAGAGAGAGACACTGAGATGAACAATTCTTTACTTCTAGAATCAGAAAATTGACAGATGGAACAAGATAATAGGTATAGAATATAGTAAAGATGGCACAAGTATAGTCGAAGATTATGGTAAAAAATAACGTTACTTTGATTTTCATTGAATAAAGAATAATTTTGTAGAGTCATTTGTCTCTTTAATAAATAAATGACTCCGGAGCGTAAAATTTATCTTCTTTTATAGTGCTCTTTAAAATGGGGTAAACAATTTTTACCTTAAAGAAATAAAGAGAATTACAAAGGATTACTATTTTTATTGTTCAGTAAATTTCAATATTTGATAATTATTATAGTTTCATTTATACATAAATCAATTTACATTTTTTACATTAGAAAGTAGTTATAACTTTAATTATTGTAATTTTTCCCAAAAATCTTTAAAAATATTAAAAAAAAAATTGAAATTATTATTTTATTTTATTGTTTAATTTTGGTTACTTAAATGATAGCTAATATTAAACTTTAGCGACACGCAATAATAAAAGAATTTAAAAAATCTTTATTCTTGTATAAAAAAAATATGTGTAATAAATTCATATACACATATTCATTTAATCATAACCGTCTTGTTTTATAACTAGGGTCGAATGGTTAATTAATTTTGTTTTTTTTTTTTTTTTTTTGACAATAAGGTAGAAGAAAGTTACAAAGAGAAAAATCTAAAATTTTTGTTTATTTCTTACGTTGTTAACAAATGGGAATGAGATATCATGCAGTGGTATTTTTATATAAAATTTATACCAATGATCTTTTATATCAAAGATATGTTATTTTTCTTAAAAAAAAAAAATATGTATATCTACATACAAAAATTGCTTTAACTAATTACAAATTACAATTTATTTTATTTTATTCAAAGGTCTTATTTACTGAGATATTTTTTATTTAATATTACGAAACGTGTAGAATAAATTATAAGTTCTTTTTTTAACAAAGTAAGTGTATGATAGATATACTTTGTGACCATCCATATTTGTATGAAAAAGAAAAAATATTACTAATTACATTATTTATTAATTACCTTCTTAGGTCAGTAAATATGTTTTCTTTACTTTTAATTAATTATATAATTACTTTTTTCTTCTTTATATTTTATTATTATCGTTTTTGTTTTTTTTTTCTCATTTAATTTTATTTTTCTTCTCAAGTGAATGATCTGATGTCAAAAAAAAGAATGATTAAGTATCTCAATTCATTTTTCTTTTATATAGTTCACTATTTATATACACGGGTTTTTAATATAATTTTGTTTTGTTATTATTTGAATATATTTTTCATTCTTATTTTTATAACATCATAATTTATCATTTTCTTTTCTTTTTTTCTGTTTTTTCAATTTTATTTTTTATTTACATTTTTATTTGGTTGTATATTATTATTTATTTTATTATAGAAGCTATTACAGTTCAAAATGTTTTCTTTAATATTGGATTCACATTTTTATCACAGTTGGGGCAAAATATTATTTTAATATTTATAATAATTATATACTTTTTAAATTTATATTAAATGGTTGAGATAAAATTTAGCAGGCTTATATAAAAGATAATATTTATCTATTGATTTAATTGACGACATCTATAAATCTTTTTTTTAGCCACCGGGACCACCGTTAAGTATTGCTTCAGTGGATGAGATGAAATGACAATTTTATACCGGGTGAAATCCTTGATCGGGATTCGAACATTGGACCTCCGGTTGAAGGGGCGAGATGCTACCACTCACGTCATGGAGACCGGCAAAAAATCACTAGTTACAAATTAAAACATTTTAAATATAAAAATTATTATAATGCTATTGGTTAAATTTTTCTAGAATACATACTATGAAGATAAGGAAATAACCATTGCCAGAAGGATATTAAATCGTGTGATTTGGGGTGTGATATGATTAAGTCGAGTTGAAATTGGAGCGGATTCTACACAAAATAACGAATGACCTTGCAATACTTTCAATTCCCGCCTTTCTCCCACCATAGTCTACTTGGACTATCCCTTCTACTGTATTCCACTACTATAATTTGTTTCACGAAAGCGTTCCGAAGCATAACTGCATGATTCTATTTTTATTTAGCACAATCCAACCAAGAAAAAACAATTCTCTTTTCTTGAACATAAAAAAAATTTGTAATACAAAAATTAAAAAATTGTTATAAAATGATATTAACAGTTTAAACCCAGTCTTCAGAAACCAGTAATTTCCTATAGCCCGGAAAAATTCTCTTGTATTTTCGTCTGAGCCCGTGTGTATTAATATGATACGCAACAAACGTTTTGATTATAAATGTTGTATATATAAAGGACTATCGTGTTATACAATGTTCTGACGTACTGTACAGCATTAATATTCAGAATACCATTCATTTGAGTGCTGGTTTTTGTTGTACTGGCTTGCGATAGAGTTTCTTCATCCTCTGTAATAACAGTGAACACTGAGAGCAGCACTATATACTGCTTTCCAAATGCATTACTTTTCAGGTTATGTTTGTTTTTTTACATGTTGCTTCAAGTTTGTGTCGTGCTGCTTATTGTGATTTGAAATGAATTCTGAGGAGATTCGGCGTAGGTTATCAGAAACTAGTACAGTGAATTAAGTTTATTTGATATTGTTAGTGATTCCGAAGATCCATATTTTAATTTTGCAGAGCACGAAGTATCTTCTGAGTTGAGTGATGATAAAGACGTGAAAGTAGATGAAAACATGCCAGATCCTGAAGATGTTGAAATTGAAGAATTGATTTTAAATAGTGATCGGTCTCCAGACGTTCCTACACATACTTTTTTTAGAATTGATATGGGCAAAAATCAAAGAGCAAAAGTCGGATTACAATTTCAATGGTATAGAGGAAGTCGCAGCACAACAAAATCTTTTAATTTTTCTATTTCATCTACTTTATAAGGAATATATTTTTATTTAACTGATTTTACTAATCTTATAAATTATACTTTTAACATGTCTTCAATGTACGCAGTTTTCTTTGATTTTACTAATTCGGTAATTTCCGATTTTCGGATCGATATGATTGGCGGCGCATTATCCATTACTATGAGGGATTCTTCAACGATAATTTTGAAAATCTTCTTAAACCGCTGCATAAAATTATCACCATTCATTTCAGAGCAATACTCTTGGGAAGATCTGGATTCAAATATCTATAAACCATCGTTCAAAAACCCATTTTCACTTCCTACGTGTGTCACTATTAATCGTTTTATCTTTTTAGCCGGAGATATCACCCCATTTCAGAAATCTTTCATAAAAGTGTCTTTTGCGCTCTTTATTTCTTTATCCACAATATCTTTCCTGTACATGTTCCATATTAACCCATGTTTCATCTAGATAATAAATGCTCTTACCCTCTTTACAAAATCGCTTAATTTCTTTTAAATATTCCCTACGCAATGAGATAATATCTTCGCATTTAATCAGTAATGAATTATTTTTTCTGGACATGAAATAAAAATTTCTTTGTTTTTAAAAAACGATGTAATGTTCTTCTAGAAAAATTCAGTAGTTCAGAATCAGTATTCATGGCGTTTAACATTTTGTTCAAGTTAGAAAAAGATCGTTATTAAAATTTATATAATATTTGAAAAATCGAGTATGTCAATAAAATTTCCTGAGTTATAATTATAGTTGTTGTTTAAAATATGTTAGCAAAATTAGATTTTTCTGTTTTACCTTCTTTTTTTTATACAAGTCAAATATTATTTATTTCGTTTTTTAATTTTATATCATATTTTAAATATTTTAAGGCTCTATATGTCAAAATATTAAAATTTCCCATTTTTTGGTTATAAAGATGAAAAGAATTGTAATGTATTACTGTATTATGCTTGGTGGGTTTCCTAAAAATGTCAATGTTTAATTTGTTACTTTTATAATCTTTATTAATTTTTATGTCTAAAAAATCATTACTATTATTATTGTTAGTTTCCTAAGTTAAAATAATTTAATAATATTATTTAAAGAATTCATGTAATATTTCGATTTCATCATCGTTGCATTGCTAGTTATAAATAATTAAAATGTCATCAACGTATCTTTTATACAGTATAAGTGTCATACCAACGTACCATGATTGATAAAATTATTATGATGAAAATAACACTGAATGTAACTGTTTTAAGATTGAGCTATAAATCTGTATCATACCGTAAGGAGTAACACAGTAACACAGACAGAAATATTTTCTTTCAGTGAACTAAATAATGATGTGAAGCATTAAAAATGATGTTATCGTTATTAAACATCAATAACAAAGACGCAACAAAATTTTTAATTGCTTATAATCGGCATTCCACGGTGCCAGACAGGTGGTAGCTTACAGTACATTACCATACGCATAAAACAATAACTGTACTTGCACGTACAGTTATTTACCTTTTTACCTTGCACTTCGTTGCCCTTTGAAATTAATATGACTAAATTTGAACTGAGCTATGCTTTGGAATGTAAAAGACAAAATAAATTTGTAATCTCAGACCTAACAGCCTTTGAATAATTATGGTTAGCTGTCAGTTTAATTAAAGGTTAATTTGAAGACAGTATAACTGTCGTTAGTATTTTGGCTTTTATTTGGGAATAATATTATTGTAAATTTTCGTTTTGATTGAATAATATAAAAAAACTTTTGTAATTAGACCCAATAATGGGGTGAAAAGAGTATAAAATTCAGAATTCGTTCACGATGCTTAAAATTGCAACAGAATTGTAAAATGATTGGCGCCAACATTTAACCACATGTTTTGTATCAATTATATGAAATAATAGTTAATAGTAATATTTTTAAGAAGAAATTACATTTCTACTTAAATTCTAAGGCTGTTCGGATTAAATTCTAAGGTCTGTTCTAAGACTGTTAGGTCTAAAATTTCAGATATATAGGTAAATTAGTTTTATCTTTTACATCGCAAAGCCTAACTCAATATAAATTTAAATTCAATACATTTATAGTTCAAATTTAAATACCGTACATCTTTAAGATTACTCTATCTTCAAAGGCAGCCAAATGTAAGAGTTTAGTATTAAAAAAGAGTTTATATGTATATGTCTTTTTCTAATACTTTTTCCATTTATTTATTCAAAAAAAAAATTTTTTTCGTTTAAACAGTACCTCCAAAAAGTGTTGTTTTTTTTAAATAAATAATTAGTTTCAAATTTTTAAACAGAGTCATATTTTCTGAGGATTTAAGAGATTGTAAATTAATTTAAAACCATCTTTGTTCAAGTACGCTCATTTTTTTTGCAATCACTGCATGTATGCAACCACTAATTTTACAACAAATGCTAAGGATGGCGATCATTTTATATGTCCATATATTGGTTCATCAGATACGTGATTCGTGTTGATACGTGTTCTGATCAAAATTTACGAAATTTTACCCATGAAGATGGGATAAATATAGGTAAATGGTACACGCAGAGAATGTGAAATGGACAGACAGACAGCCAGCCCCATCTGAAGAATACCTTATTACTTTTATGACAGTGAGAGTTTATCCTTCTTACGATTCCTCGAGAAATCGTGATATCTTAACTCAGAAAACGTTAATCCTTTTTTCTCCGGTAAAAAATCGAAGCCAGAGTCCTTTCGGATTATCCCGTTTGGATGCTAACCGATTAATAAACAGAATTTTGTTATGTCGGAACTTACATAGATGATACAATAAATTATTTTTTATCCAGTTACTAAAATGGAACCGATGATCAACCTCAAATTTTCTTAAAAAATATTTTATTTTGTGAAAATCTCGATATGTACTCCTGATCGTTCAGTCGACTCCACACAAGGTATGACTGTGTCGTGCGCATGTTTCCTTTAGTTTTCACTTATGTATAAATTTTATTACATTTTTTAAATTTTTGGAGTAAATCAGTTTCTTTTCTGGAATATAAATTACAATCAAGAGTTTTATTTCGGAAAAAATGTTAGATATTTTTTAATTTATTGGTAATCAATTTTGCCCGATTATTCTTTGAACATAGACATATATTTTAATATCTTAGTGTAATCCTAAAAAAAACCACAATGATTATACTTTTATTCATAAAATAGATATCAAATGATTTTCTAGCATGTGAGTTTACTATCCACAAATAAAAATAAAAACCAAAATGCCGGAAGTAGGCATCAGTTTTTCCAGGCCTAGAAATTTGGCTTACCAAATCAAGAACTTGAAAATAATTTAAAACATTTTAACGTAATAACATGAATAAATTATTATAACTGTAAAAATGATTAGACATGTTGAGCTCAGAAAAAATATTCGAATCCGAAAACGCTTTGTTTTTGTCTAAACAGGAATTCATTTCTCAGAACCGATTTGTTGTTATATAATTCGGTATGCATGTTTAATTCAGCAGACTCAAAAAAATTAATAAACTTCATGTTTTTATTTTCAAAATGAAATTCTAATTTCAATGTTTTAACCATTAATATCTTTGTAAGCTACAATATCAATCAAATTATTATTTGTTCGATAAAATCTGATGCGATTTATTTTAAACTAAAATAAATATTACATATTTGAATGCGATTTCAAACAATGAATAACAACTTATAACTTGTCGCTCCATTTCTAAAATAAAATACATTTTAATCCAATATTCGTTTTCTACATAACAAAAGGGAAAATATTATTTGTTTATAAATAAGTTGTAAATTTTATTAAAGTATATACACAAATATTTCATGTCCATATAATAAACGAAAGGTATTTTAAATATTTAATAATATTGAATTTTCAAAGGAATTTTTTCATTTTTAAATTCCTAATTTATTGAAAATATTCAAGTAGTAACCTTCGACTTTGATGGATTAAATAAATTTAGCATTAAGAATTTCGGAGTTATTAAATACTTCTGTTGTAGCTTAAATTAAGTTTCATTTCTTTCTTTTAAAAATACAAGAAAAAGAAATAGAGCTGCAACATTTTTATAATAAATTAAGAATTTATATAATAATACACAAAAATATAGTTAAAAAAAAGATTGATTTTTAATGATATGTAAATAATGTTTTTTCCGTAGTAAAAAAAAAATTAAAGTTTCATTTATGAAACTTTAAATGAGTTAGAATTTTTATGACTTACTTTACTTTTGTAAACACTTTGATTTTATAATATGAAAATAATATTACGTAATTACAGCTTATTGTAGTAAAATATGCTGTCTGATTACACTTTGGTTATTAAGGCACAATTGTTACGCTGTATTCTTAATTACGAATTTTCAAGAAGTTTTGTTCACTTTTAATATTTACAGGCATTTAAACATTTAATATTACAGTTTAATACGAATTAAGTTTTATTACCTTTAACGATGATTTTGTTTAGACAATATGGATGTTTTTTGTTAGCCTGCAACTCGATATAATTTAGTTCTTTCCACATCAACCCACTTACGAATTATACTGTAGCGTATTATTTTGTTTTACTTAGTTTAACTTCCCATTAAGATGTATGAACACAAAAAATTCTTCTGTTTTATGCGATATTAACTAATGAATTTTTGTCCAATTTCTTCTTTTTTATATATCTAGACATCCTCCCTCTACAATAGCTGGTAAGGATGGCGATATAAACGAGTGCTGGTGTGCCCAATAATTTGGCCTACGGTGATGGGATTAATCCATCAAGGGAAGATGGACACATCGGCTGATAGGAAAAATAGAGCCCTGGGTCGGGAGGAGGATTGGTGAGCTAAACTATTGGTTCTCACAATTCCTGACCGGCCACGGGACATTCCGTGCTTACCTTCGTGCTTCGGTAGAAAATGGGCAGAGGATGTCAATTATTTATATTGTGCAGCTAACGAAACGGCAGAGCACGTGCTGCCCGAATGTTGTCTATGGGAGGAAGCAAGGAGGACAATAGAGACGAAAACAGGGCTCCTGAACGCCGGTAAAATCATAGAGCGAATACTCTAAGGGAAATAAAATTATGAGAGAATCGTAGTCTTCGTCTATGGGATAATAAAATAAAAGGTCAGGAAAGATGGGAGTAGAAGTTAGGGAAGTGGAGGGCAACCCTACTGAGGAGGGGACGGTTCGCTTAGATGGACCGTTTTCGATGAGTGACCGGGGACAACTTCGAAAAAAAAGAACCCGATATCGGTAGGAGAGGTCAGTAATGGTCTATCCCACTAGAATGGACGAAGTAAAGACCAGGAACCGGTGGGGGGGTTAGAAGAAGGGTTAGGCCCCCTTTAGAGTGGGAAAAATACAAAAAGATGCGGACCGGTGGGCTGAGCTGCCATACTGAACAGATAGCCAGCAGGTGGGGAGGCCCATTAGAGGCATTGGAAACTCTCTAAGACTGTAAAATATTTAATTGTGGACCCGGATCGGGAGAGAGAGGGAAAAAAGGTTAATTGAACTCGGGTTCCTTTGCCAATCATTTCACCTAGTCATTATTACTTTTACAGTATCTGTTATGACTTCACTTACATAAAGATTACCTAAATCATGTCTTCCAATTGGCTTTTATAGAGGTATCCAAAAAAAAATGTACTCATTGTTTGCTTGTCTGTATCTCGTAACATATTTTACTTCATGTGACAATTTCTGGCATTAAGAGACGGTTAAGGTATGTGTTCGAAATGACCACCAGCAGCTTCTATTAAACGCGCGCGAACTGCGGCTGTTATTGTATCTGGCATAATGACAGCACATGACTCTACGATTTTTTTCACGTAGCTCGTCGATTGCTGCTGGTTTTTGTCAATACACGTCATTCTCGACGGGTCCCGGAAGTAGAAGACCAGAGGTGTCAAATCAGGAGACCGAGGTGGGTACTCAACAGCACCTCTTTGACCCACGCATCGTCCGGGTAGAGTTTTATCAAGGTACAACCTGACAACCTGAGACGGGGCTCCGTCTTGTTCCATATAAAAAAATTCATCACCATACAGGTTTTAGATGGCAGACAAAATCCTTGTCTGAAGCATATCAAGATACGCCTCACCACTTACGATACCCTTAAAGAAGAAGGGGCCTATCAAACCACGCACTGACAGACCACATCGCACAGCAACCCCCGGTGGATTCACTGGTACAAATGAGCGTGAGGATTTTCAGGAGCCCAATAGATACAACTGTTGCGGTGACAGTACTTAATATGAATTGCGCCTCGTCAGTCCACACAAACTTCCCTGCATATTTCTCATCCTCGCCAACCATGCGCTAAAACCATTTACAGTACTCCATCCTTCCATCTGGGTCGTCCTCATTCATTGCGTGCAACAGTCTTGGAATGTAAACTTTCCATCTTGCGCTCTTCAGAATGCGTTTTAAATTTGACCGGCTCATGCTACATTCGCGGGCTTCCTGGTTGACTGATTTTTGCAGTGATCGGCTGAAATGTTGAAACATCGCAGCACTGGAAGCCGGACTTGTAGCTGTTCGTGGTCGGCCAGATCTTTACTTGTTCCAAACTCTCTCTGCCACTGCTGTTGTACTTCGTAGTTCTTGTACTTCCAGTAGCACTTTAGTACACTCTTGCGTTCAACAAACGATAACCGAGCCTCATTGTTGCTACTCGACTGTCTTCTTTTCCACTGGCTCGTTCCACCACCAATTACCCGCGCATGCGCGACATAAATTGGCAGCTCCGCCTACCATGGCAAATTTAATAACTTACCCTACGTTACACATTAGATTAGTGAGTGCAAGATTTTTTGTTCAGATACTATTTAATCACAAACAGCGAGTCAATTTTTAAGGACCCCTCTGTATAAGCTAATCGGAAGACAAGGTTTAGGTGATCTAAGAAAGTGTAGTCATATAAATGTATTTACATAATAGATTCGATATTATTTTATCGTTTATGTTCTCCACGTGTTCCACGCACTTTTCCCTGAATCTTTTTATTACACTATTAGGACTGCAAATATTTTGACTGCAAACATTTATGTTAATAAATACTTCGCTTCTGATCTTATATGACGTATTCCACTATATATAGCATTTCTGCTGAATATATTGTTTTTTTGCGGTTTGTTTATTATAATATAAAATTTCTGTTTCACGTAATAAAAGTTTCATAAAAGCCGAGAACGAATGGCATCATAAATATTTAATTAATTTCTTTTTTTTGTGAGATGACGGGCAAACTGCTTTGGTCATTTTTCCCTATGAGAATGATTGTTTGAAGCGTATGAAAAATTCCATACCTGACCGGGATTCGAATCCAGGACTTCCGGATGAAAGGCTCCTCAGCCTTTCAAGGCTAGTGCCTCCACTACCACTCCACAACGGAGATCGGAATTTTTTTTTCTCCTGCTATAACAATTAGAATTTTTCAGTTTTATCCTGTACATCTTATTCGCCCCTAAACAAAATTTCATATGCCAAATATTTAGCTTGAATACTTGCTTGTTGTAATGTTTTATTTTCAAATATCATCTCCCATCATGGGTTCACCTGCGTTATATGCATATATAGCATAAAGAATTGGAAATCATTTTTTAATTAAATCTTATTAATTATGTGTGGGCTGTTGCTGTAATAGATATGGCTCGCTGTTCACGATTTCCCTTCTGTTACCTGTTTTGCTCCAAATAATGTAATTTGAAATAGGGTATTTTACGATCTAAAATTACATAAAATATATTTAGATAAAACATGTTTTCCCAAAATAAAATTTTTAATGAAATCAAATTAAATATTGAAATTGTTCAAAAATTTACTTTTCACTAGAACCTCAAAATCCAGGAGTGTCATCCTTCCATTATTTAATCGTATTACCTATTTTGAATATATTTTAAATTCAGATCATCAATTTCAGAGTGATAATCAAAAGCTGATTTGAAATCTACCATATTTCTCGAAGATTGAACCCGGTTATTAGCCGAGCTTATAAGAAGTTCTAGGATGTTTATTATAATTTTTATTTATATTTTGAGATCGGTGAAGTTTGAACTGAAAAAACATTTTGGAAGTGATAAGAAAGCTACAATTAAAATTTTGTAATGATTGCTTCAGTAGTTACGCAGTAACGGGAAAAAATGAAAAAGAGATTTTCTCTTTATATAGTAGTGAGATTAAACCTTTTTTATCTTATTAAATCGTAGAAATAAAAAGCTATTACTTCTGTTTTTACAAGTGATTCTGTTTTATAATTTATTTATATGTTTATAAATTCAAATAAGTTTTTTTTTGTAAATTATTTTCAAAGTTGCTGGTAACTATCAAATCATTTGTGCAAACCACTGGCAAGAGAAATTTCTAGACTAAGATTAACTGTTTAATTGGATACTATGTTTTTTTTTTTTTCGTTTGACCTCCGGAACCACAATTAAGTATATCTTCAGAGGGATGAAATGAATGAATTGTAGCGTATGTGAAAAATGCCATGCCTGACCCGAGACGCTACCACTCGGCCACGGAGGCCGGCTGGATACTATGTTGATACAGTCTTCTTATTTTAAATATATCGATATAAATTAAATAATATCGATGACATACTGCAATTCTGTTTAATTCTTAAATTTACCTTAATAATCGTATGTCTTTACATAATTCCTATGTAATTTTAATTATATTATTTGATATTTTAATAGATTCAGTATTTTAATAGATTTATTTCCGTTCAAAACTTTTAATTATTTTGTAACACTTACTTTCTTTTAAATTCTCTTTTTAAGTCAACAAATAATACAGATCTAGGATATTTTTATTTTATTGTTTAACCTGCGGAATCACAGTTAAGGTATATCTTCAGAGGATGAGATGAATAAATTGTAGCGTGGGTGAAAAATTCCATGCCTGACCGGGATTCGAACCCGGGACCTCCGGATAAAAGGCCGAGACGTTACCACTCGCACCACGGAGGCCGGCAGGTCTAAGATATTCTCCTTTTTTTATCAGTTTAACCTTCGGAACTACCGTAAGGTATTACTTCAGTGGATGAATGAGGATGATGTGTATGAATTTGAATGAAGTGTAGTCTTATACAATCTCAGGTCGACCACTCCTGAGAAGTGTAGTTAATTGAAACCCAACCACCAAAAAACACCGGTATACACGATCTAGTATTCAAATCCGAGGTCTAAGATATTAATATATCCTAGAGCTACGTCTGGACCTAATATAGTTCTACAAAGAAACACCTCTTAATGTTTGTCAATTACTTCCATCGATTTATAGATAAGTCTGCGCATATCAATCTAAAAACCAATTAATTCATTTTTCAGAAGAATTTATTCTATATTCTTCAACTTTGATGTGAAGAATCACATTTGTCTCGTAAAAGAAAAGTATAAAGACAAGTTCGAGTTGTAATGCTACAATTTATCTAAAGATGTAAGAGTCTACATAGTTGTGAAGAACTTAAACGAAAATTTTAAATTAGTTTAATGAGATATTAAATAAATAATTACAATTTTTTTATGAAGAATTAAATTCATTTCTTACGTTTAATCTAATTATACAACTAAAATGAATAACACTTTCAAAAATTCCCATGAATTTAAAATATAAGGGATTTTTAATCCATTTTATTATGAAGTTATCGTTGAAATTCCGAATTATTATTTATTGATGTCTATTACGTATGTTTATCTTTATTAAAAAAACAAACATGTTAAACTGCTCTAGCTGAGGAAAAACGCGACCATATTGAGTTCCACAACCTACAGAAGTGGAAATGTAAATTGAAGTAGGGATATAAAATCGTTATTTTTGTAAATGGAAAGCGAACGAAAAATTTCATAAAAATAAATTTATAAAAGTTATATTTATTAATTTTTTTCCTATTATTATTTTTGTCTCTGTTTTTATTTTGTTTGTTTATCAAAAAATAAAATACTTAACATTTGTATTTATAAAAATATATCTAATAATGGATAAAAATATTTACAAAAAAATATATATATATATTTTTACATACTTAGTACTTTATATTTTTATTTGTAATTAGTTATTTTTTTTTTTTTTAATTTCTAGGGATTAATTTTAAAATACTAATACCAGTAAATATATGTTGTGTAATACAAAGTGCGGCAATGAATCGGACAATTTTAAAAAAGGTTATTACGAGTTAATTATTAATGTATTTATCATAGATGTGAAAACATTTACTACTTTTGATTTTTAAGTCCCCGAAAAAGAAGGTTTATTGTCGAAAAATGGCATCTTGCAGATGATCCCCATTCCATCATATACACTCTATAAGTTTCTTGATAAAATCACCCATTATTCTTTCCTACATCTCTAGGGAAATTCTAGGTTTTTTGGAATCCCAGTATCGGAAAGTTTGCTTGTTTAGAAATTCTGATAAAACAAAAAAAGCCTTATCACTTATCAGTAAATCTTTAACAAGGTCTTGCTTTTCATTAATTAAATGCAGTAAAATTTGACAGAAATTTATCCTGTTTTCATATTCACGTTCGAGTATTAAATGTATTTGAATTTTATACACTCAACTCGTATCTCTGAAAAAAAAAACAGTGTTGGAAAATCGTCCGATCCACTGTCGCACTCTATTATATTTACAGAATGATTCACGAAGAAAGTAAAAAACTTTTAGGAAGTAATATTTGAGGTCAGTGTGTAAAGATTCGCCGTATACTGTAGTCTGAGGGACACAAAATGGCAACTCGCTGACCGGCATGGACTTCGCTCAAATGGCTGTCTCACAATCGGGCTATTCTCGGGTGTATTACATACTGTTTTTACACTACCACCTTTATTTTTTAGCGTAGAACCAATGACCTAAAATTTCAAGCCCAAGTCTTAATCGTATGAACTGATTAAACAGTTCGATTGCGATCGTTTGCATAATGTTTTAAAAGTTCACGTTTAACGATTACGTAATTGTCATCGTTTTTGTAAAACACTTTCACACCAAAGGCATCTTATTCTCCATCCCATATCTCTATTGTAACTAAATGCTTTTTAGTAAGCGGCAAAATAGTATTAGCGATTTTATCCCTACTCGAATCTATCTTTGAAAAAACAGTGTTGCAAAGATTATTCGATTCAATTCCACATCTGTATTTACAGAATGATTCACGAAGAACTTAAAAACTCTCAGAACATGTTCTGGTGAAAATAAAGAAAAAAGTTGATATAAATAAAGGTTCGGAAATGTTTCGTTAACGAGTGCGGACTGGTGAAAGATTTAGCTCTGATTTTTGCGCCTTCAAGAAAATTAAACCAGACTGTAATTCTTGGGAAATAAATTAAGACGTAAATTTAGAGATTTTGAATGAAATTTCACCTAAAAAAATGAAAAAAATAAATAGGTTCCAGAACTGTATTTTAAGTAGTTTTTGAAAAATCTGAGGTAAAGATAAATAATTATGATTTAAAAACACATTATTATGTTATAAATACTTTATTTATTTATTTTAAACACGTTATGTTTTTATTACCAACTTAAAAAAAAAGTTATTTTACTCAATACATAAAACAATGTATTTTCCGACCACAATCTTTTATTATTTATCCTTGTGTTTTCAAAAAATACAATGTGAGACATATATTTTTTTTTTTTTTTTAATTTTTTCAGATCTGATTTCATATAAAACTACAAAACTGACCTCATAATTAGGGTCACAAGAATTACAGTCTGGCATAATTTCTCGCAGAAATCAGGGGAAATCTTTCGTCAGCCGATTCTGGCTTACCAAACCTATGCATTGTCTTTTTTTTATTTATTTTCACCAGTACAAAATGCCATAAAAGCTTTTTTAAATTCTTGTTAAATCATTTTATATATATATATATATAAAATGTATATATATATACGTATGTACGTATACTCTATTTATTAAATTTACTTGCTTATTTTATTACAACTTGTTTTTTTGTTTCAGTTTGTACTGATGATGATTGGTACAATCGCAAAAGTCATCTAGTTTAAATTTTTGAATAATTTTTTTTTTCTGATATATTTTACCAATTAGTCTAGATAAAATATTTAATTTATAAAATAAAATTCCAAATAATAAAATTAATAAATTTTTATTTTAATTAAATCTAAAAAACACTAGGTTTTATATTTTAACACAAAAAATATTTCGTATAAAATTGTATGATTTTTATTTAATATATCACGCTAAAAAAAAAAGGAAAAAAGATTCATATATCATCCTTATTTCGATTCCAAATAAAAGTACTATCGGAATAAATGGGTGATATATAAATGTTTTGTTGAATGTGATGTCCTGGAAAAGTGTAATAAATTTTAAGCCAATTGGTATGCCAGTTATTTTCTGTTATATTTTTGTAATTTATGATCACCTTTAAAAAAAAAGATACTTGTAATAATACTAATTAGTCTTTTATTTTATATATATACACACACACAAACGCGCACGCGCGCGCGCTCACACACACACACACACACACACATACTCATTTACTTAATTATGCATAAACAAAATACGGTCAAATTTTGGTAAGGAACAGAAATTCCCACTATGCACGTTTTTACACTGTGCATGTTTATTTATATGCATGTTTCAACATAAATAACATTGTGTATTTATGAACTATATTAGATTTTATGTTAATGTATGAATTAAAATCGTTATTCTTTACTGCTAAAATATATTATTTCTTTGCTATAGTATACGCTATCCTAATATAGTACTTGTCTTTTAAATTTTATTTCTTAATCGGAATAATACAACGCAACAACATTACATTTCATCGTTTATCATACTTGAACATTTAATTTACTCTTCTGTTGTACACCTCTCTTGCCCTTTTCGTTAATCTAATCATTCTCTCCTTTTCTTTTCGCCCTATTCTTCTTCTACCTCTCTTTTTAGTTCTTGTTACATCTTTACTTGACTGTACTGTGCGAGTATAGTATAGATTTTAAGTCTACGACTGTATATTATTCAACGTTATACTGTTAGTAACCGTAAAATAATCTTTTGCAAGCTGCATTAATGTCGTCTTTATTACCTCCATTATATATTTCATAGTCAACAAATTATATTTCCCTCCGTAATTCACTTTTTCTTCCTTTTATTCTAATCTCTATATTATCCCTTTTAAAATTATATTCTCGCAGTTAAAATATTTGCGAAATATTTTGACAAATATTTCTATTATTATTCTAATTCTTTATTTTATTTGCTTTTATCTTAATATTTAATTTTATTATTTCAAAACATTACGTCGTAAAATATCGTAATAAATTTTTAATAAATTATTAAAATTAATTATAGTTTTTTTGAAATGATCTATCTAATAAACTAATATAATTTTACACAGCTATATATTTCTTAATGAAATTAAAAAGTCATTAGCTGTATAATAAAATGTAATTTTTATTTCCTTTAAAATATTATTTGGTATAATTTTAATTAAATAGAAAATGATGAATGCGATATGGTTCTTTTATAAATTTAAACAAAATATCAAAATTATTAAGCGTATAATAAATAAAAACGACTGAAAAAGAGGATTTGATAAATAAAATATGGTGCCTTAATAATATTATGCATAAGTAATTATTGCATATACTTTTAATATCTGGTGCGGGTATGTCCCCGACCGCAGGCGAAATCACATTATTTGTTCAATATATCCTCCGTCAAATTCCAGACAACTCTGAAGATGGAATTTCATGTTGTTTAACATCCCGGAGCCAAAATGATTGTCTACGACATGGCTTTCGTCTTCAGTCTTGGTGAGTAGACGAGCTACACCGTGAATCCTCACATTGCATGCCCTGACTTTAGATAATCCCATGATTGAAAAGTCCATTGCATTCAAATCTAGCTACCGTGGAGCCCATTCAAAAAATCCTATGGGACCAATCCAATGTTCAGGAAAGGTTTCACCCGGCCAGTGTTCTACAGCACACGCGTATTTTGGTAGAGCTCCGTCTTGAACCATTCAGGACCTCTGTCCGATGGTATCCAATGTGGGCATCAGTCAATTTCTAAGCACTTTTAGGTGTTTTCCGTCTTCCATATTTCTTTCAAAACCTACGGGCCGATGAAAAGACCGTCCCAGATTCCTGCCGTATAATCAGATCCCTGCAGTATAGAGAGATCGTACCGACGGAGGTTCTCGTATGACAGTTGTCCAGATTTTATCCACTGTCTTAAACTTTCACATACAAATTGTCTTATTGAAAAACAGCACGAGGATAGGAAGTCACATTCTCCTCAATCCTGTTCAGAAACAACCCACACATTTCCGTGCTATGAACAGGATAATTTTTCGATAAGTGTCGCAGGAAGTGGAGCTTAAATGGATGAATTTTTCTTCCTCAGGATATCGTGGATTTTGGATCGAGGGATATTCAATTCCAGCAATTGGACCAGCAATTAATCATAACTCAGTCCGGTGGAATGTCCTTTTGTTTCTAACGGGCCTTCCCGCCTATCGGCTGTAAGTCCGGCATGGCAGGGCCCACCGGGCCTGGATCTTAAGTGCCTGCCTCAAACTTCAGGGGTGAAATGAACCGGATCTGGTTATACCGTTCCCGGGCCCCACCTCCTCTGCCAGGTATCGGTCTTAACTTAAATGGGCGATACCTATACAAGTATAGGCACCCCCACCGGTTCGGGTCTTTTCCCCATTTATTTTAATTTTTATTTTATTTTATTTATTTATTTAGTTTTTTCTTTCCCTTTCCTTTTTTTTATACCGCCACCCATTCTCTGTATTCTTCTTCTTTTGTCATTTAATATATCTCTTATCATCTTGTCTAGTGTTTTCCAGGTAGTTGGACTATCCAGCATCCTTCCAATTATGTTTTCTGGGGTAATCCTCATCTGATTATTTCTCCTTTTACATATCCCACCTGGGACATTACCGTATTACAAGTGGCGTAATGTCACATTACGCATTACATATATGGCATACCGTATCAACCTCACCATAATATACATATTTTGGGTATGTTCTTCTCTTTAATTTATGAAAATAGGCATTGACCTCTCCACGACTGGAGAGGAGCTAGCCGTATGACATCTTACCTCCCCTTGACCGCTTCCCAGCCAGAAACCAATATCAGGTTTGAGTTGCCGTGTCCATACTCCTGTTACGGCCCTACTCCATTGATCCTGCCATTCCTGATGTAGCAGATATTTAGCGTCTTTTCTATCCCCATATCTTCGTATGTCCGTTCTAATTCTCTTGCCTGCAGATGGATAGGTGCAACATCCGCCAACACACACGCCGCCCCTTTTAATACTGTGTGATAGGCCGCTACGATCTTCAGGTTCATTCGTCGCTGAAGTGCGTTTAGTCTTTTAACATTTCTACTTTTAACATCCAGTGCTGCTACCCATGTGGGTACGGCGTATGAAACAACTGATGTTGCAGCCGTCATCAACAGCTTTCTTTTAGTGAAGCGAGGTCCCTATGTTGCGCCCATCAAACGCTCCAATAAATTGGTCACGCGTTCTGCTTTCTCCAAAACCATCTTGAGGTCGGTAGTAAAGAGCCCATTCCTAGCGAATCAAACCCCTAAATATTTAACGGTAGCCGTTGGTATTATTGTTACATTTTCTACTGTCACTTTAATTTGGCGTATTTTTCTTCTGCCAGTTACTGCCATGACCTGTGTTTTCCATGGTGACAAATGAAGACCTTTTTCTCTCAACCACGCGTTAATACGATTTACTGTTTGATTAGATTTTATCGACACTGCGTTCTCCGTACGATCATCAGTTAGTAAAGCTAAGTCGTCGGCATATGCCAGTAGTGGTACTCCCTTTGTGAACCCCAAACTCAACACCCCGTCAACCACGAGGTTCCACAAGAGGGGGCTGAGCATTGCTCCTTGAGGAGCTCCTCCATACATTTGTAAACGTGACTTTACTCCTTCTATCAGTGTGATTAATTTCTGGTATCTTAAATAATTGCTAATTGAGACACGCAAGTACTCACTTATGTTCTGTCTTTGCATCTCATCCATGATGTGCCTCCACGGAACACTATTGAAGGCGTTGCGGACATCCAGGAGGACCATCAGGGGTATCCTTCTGGTCCTCCGGGTGACTGCTCTGCAGTTCCCCATCTATTCCACAATTCGCCTGAGGGCGGCTATTG
Organism: Zanna intricata; assembly: GCA_010016005.3. Lineage (NCBI taxonomy): Eukaryota > Metazoa > Arthropoda > Insecta > Hemiptera > Fulgoridae > Zanna > Zanna intricata. The sequence goes on from JAAAKQ030041388.1 coordinate 27,747, forward strand.
AGGAGCTTCCTTTCCTGAATCCATATTTATTTGGAGCTAAACTGCCTGTGGCGTCCAGTTCTTCCTTTATTCTCCCCTCCAACAGGCGCTCGTATACCTTGCCAAGCGTTGATAGAATACATATGGGTCTGTACGTTTGAGTGAGTGTTGCATCTGTCCTTGTGTTGAGTCTGTGTCCTTGAAAACCTCCCAGTGGCCAGTGCTTTATTACAAGCTTCTAAGATCAGCCAAGAATCGGTCTCTGCTAATGCAACGAGGAGTGTGCCCAGAACACCGTCTGGTCCTGGACTCTTCTTTTTATTTATTCTTCTGACTGCGTCCTGAAGCTCTGTTATGTTAAATCTACGTTCTTCTTGTGATCTCGCAGGAATTGGTGTGACCACTGCAGTCAGGAACAGGTCTTGTATGGCACGTTGCTTCCACTTTTGTCATTTGACGCTTTTATTGCATAACTGAGATTTCCTCTAGCTGTTTTATGTCCCAGCTCGGCTCCTGCTATTTATATAGATTGGATCCGTTTTTCCCTCTGAGGGTTTCCCTACGAGCGATGATTGTTGTTCGTCTGAGTTCCTCTATTTCATTAGACCAGCAATATACTTTATGTCTTTCATCATAATCTTGTGGATTTAGGATTACTATCGCTTCTTGTAGAATCTGCAGAAATATATCTAGAGTCCAGCCGTTCTGTCCATTCTCTCAAAAACTGTGTTTACAAAACGTTGGGTTTGAATCTCATTAGCTTTCCAGCAGTAATTTTTTGTCTGTCTAACCTGGTTGTTCAGTCTTATACTAAAGCGGATGGCTAGGTGGTCATTAGCAAAGTTTTCTGGTAGGAATCTCCATGATGATACTCTTTGTAACATTCCTTCTGCAACTGCGGTAATATCGATAACGGATCCTACTCCTCGACCAATAAAGGTCCCTACTCTCGAGGTATTAACTACATGCATGTTCACTGTTCCAAGCATGGCAGCCAGTTGTCTTCCTCGGTGAGTTGATCTTATTCCACCGAGTTCTATGCATTGAGCATTTTAATCGCCGGCCTGGATCACCATCACCAGCTTCTTGAACTGCTTCATCTGTCTGTTCCCTTCCCGACATGGAAAAATTGGCATTAAACTTGTTCCCTTGTCAAGTAATCTTCCCACGTGTTATGTGATACTGGTTGGCGTTCGGGATGACGTTGATTAAACTCATTACCAACAGCACGATGTGAATAACCTTTACAGCCAACAATAGCATAATTTCCACACGTTCTTCCTGTGACAACTTTTTTACCTCCAATCAGACGAATCAAAACATTTATATTATAATTTCGTCCATGGTTTATATTATAATTTTCAGTCAGCCGGGGTTTTAATTATTCGATATTATTCTATAATAAAATATTAATGCTTGTAATATTTAAATCGCTTAGATTGACTTGGTAACTCACTACTGTCATGATAATATTTCTGGATGAGTAGACTTTATTAAAAACGTTATAATTTTGTTAATTTTAATAATAATTTTGTTGAGTGACCAATCTTCAGTCGTTGGAGGTGATCAGTTCATTTTGAATTCTTGAAGAAGAAAAGAAGTCCTAACACCAGCCAGATTTGGTTGCCATAACACTAACGTAATTTGTATCACTGGCAATGGTGTATCGGTTTCACAATATGTTAATTGTTATTGTTAACAAAGTTTATTTTCAAAAAAAAATATTGTTATTAATGAGACTTTCTTGTATATTATTAAAATTACTCTATGTAGATAATAATAAAATTACTACCTAAGAGGTTTCAATGTTTGATAACTTATTTAGTTGTTATAGATATAACGAACCTACTTTTAATTCATAGTATCATTCTGATATTCAATCATCTCTAACACACAAGTTTATTTAGTAGCAATGGAAATATCGTCAACAAATTAATAGGCTCTTTCATAGTAAAACAACTTACAATTGGGAGAAATTTTCTGGCATTTTTAAACAATGAATTTCTTACAGTACTTGAAAATTTCTCATCGGCGAAATGAATTGAAATACTTGCAGAACCAACACATTTCACGAGTGAAGTAAGACAATTTTTAGTTGAAAAATATTGTGATCTTAGGCCACTTAGATCTCCGGACCTTACTTCCTTAGATTACCGTTTGTAAGTGTGCATAAAATACGCCTTATACAAGCAAGAAGACACACGTGATGAACTTATCGCTTACATTCTCAATGCACTGTCCTAATTAAGAAATACGAAGATATCATTAGATTGGCTATAAAAAATGTAAGGAAACCAGTTGAAATGTGCATCAATATCACTGGTGGAATTTTCGAACATTTATTGTAAGTTAATACAGTATAAATCCCAGTGAGTAATTTTTTTTAGTAAATTAAATTTTTTTAAGTAAATTAAATCTTTTTCAAAGATCCAAAAATATAACAGAAAAGAAATGAAGAATTGTTTGTGTTTAGGATTAGTTTTGAATCATCATTAGTTAAGACAAAAACTCAGTTAATTTAGAGTAAAAAGAAATGAAAACCAATGAATAATGATCTCCAAAATGTACTCTTTGCATACTAACTCATTCGTTTACTTTAAACAACATTCAAAAGAAAACAACCGCTTTTAAAATTTAAACAGTTTTATTAGCTATTAAATGAAAAATTTTTAGTATCTTTAAAAAACAAAATTTTAATCTACAAATTATTTATAAAACCCGTTATTACTCTCTGGATCTAATTATGGGGAACTACCAGTAATTAAAATTTTACAAAAATTTCAGCCAAAATTATTATATGTTTTCTATAGCACCATAGTATGTAACAAAGATCATCCATAGAAATCTCAACATTTCATCAATTGTAGAGGAGATTATAATTTTTACACACAATTTGTTGAGTTTGGAATAACATTTAAATACAAGTATCTTTGTTAGCGAATTAGTAGATAACGGTGCCAAAATTTGACTATTGATACGAATGCAACTTACAGGTTTCTTTTAATTTCTCAGAACACCTGTACATGTTATATGTCATCTTTAGAAGACCTGAAAAATTCTGACGAGTCCATACAATAATGTTTATCTACATCCGGTTAATATTATTTGCATCCAATTCACTAAACTTATGCGTTATCATTAAAAACATTTGTTTGAAAGAAACTGAAATAATTTTTCAGTGTCTTTCATATTAGTGACAGCAATCATGTAAAATTTTATGTGTTCATTTGTTTAAGTTTTTATGTACTATTTAGATTTTCATTCCATTTTGTAATTAATTATTATAGAATTACTTCAATGGGAGTATTTCCATTCATATATTTGTTACTTGTAATTAATACATCCCCTCTTCATTCATTGTCTGTACAAATCGTAGATTTTTTCTAAATGTTAAAAAATAAAATTATAATTCAGTATAAAAATTTAACGAAGAAAAAATTGATGATATTTTTTATAATAAATATTAAAATTAACATGTATAAGTTTCTTAAAATAAAATGATTTACATTGAGTCACTGAGAGTTTTTTAGAAATCATATAATCGTTTTTAAAATAAACTTAAAAAAATAATAAAACCGATTTAAAAGCAAATTATTAAATTTAAGAAAAAAATTATTTCGTGTAATTTTTAGCTTATTCAAGTCGGAGCCAAATTAAAGAAAAGTTTTATGTTGCGACTGCTTCGAAAATTTTAAATTTAAGGTAGAATGATTAACTCAAAAATTTAATTTCGATATTTTTAAGTTTTTTTCTTCTTCTTTTTCGTTTCATCCAACATGGAGTACGTAAGTTCAATCACTTTTTTGTGTTTTGTATCTTCCTTTTAGCTCAATATTGTTTATTTCCGATCTTACTTTCCTTTTTTCTTCAGAAAATTGGATCCTATATTTGGTTTCGGTTTTAACACCTCATTTTGTTGTCTTTGGTGATTGTTGTGGCGGTTTTGTCCAGGAGCATTCTTTCGTTAATTTGGATTATCATTAGATTTTAGTTTTGTTTTGTTGAACCAATCTCGTTTGAATTTTTTTGTTGTGGAATTATACAAAAATTCGTTTGGGTAATCTGCTTGTGCTCATTCTGAGGATGTTTACGTAGAAGTCAATTCTTCTTTTTCTCTTTGTGTCTGACAGTTTTTCTGTTCTATTGGTATAGGTTTCTTTTTAATGCGGAGTAGTTTGTTGTTTTGGATTTTGGGACCTAGGATTTTTCTTAAGATTTATCTTTCTTTGATCTCAGTTTTTCGATTGGGCTGTAGTTGGTGATGATAATTGTTTTGGCTGAATGCAGGGCTTCCGGTTTGATTACCGTACTGTTGTGTTGTATTTTTGCATTCCTGGATAGAAATTTTTTGTTGTAGGTATTTTTGTGAGATGAAAGGTTAGATTTTGTTTTTTATAGTTTCCCTTGAATTTCTCTGGAGAGCATTCCACTTGATCCATTCTCCGAGATAGTTAAATTCTTTGTCCATTTCTATCTTCTGTTCTCAAATTTTTAGATGCCTTGCTTTTATTTTTTTAAAAACTTTGTTCTAGTTTTTCTTTTTTTTATTTGAAATATAGAATATCCACAAAAAAAGAAGAATTGACTTTTTCGGACGCATCCTCAGAATGAGCGCAAACAGACTACCCAAACGAATTTTTGTATATTTCCACAACAAAAAAATTCAAACGAGATTGGTTCAACAAAACAAAAAAATTGGCGGGATTGGCCAACAAAAGTGAAAACTGAAAACAATAATTACCGACCGTTGGTTAGTAATTATATTTGATTCTATTGCCGATTCTATTGTATGTGATTATTCTTTTAAAAGGACTTAATTGACTACTTAAGAAATTTATTTATAATTCAGTGTAATGTTTAATTAAATAATTTGATAACAAAACTGAACTAAAACTTTTTACACTGCATTAATTTTATATAAACAGCTTAACAAACACTTTAATACGTATATACAACCATATTTACAAAGCAACGTGCTCCGGATAACTACAACAGTCTTTCTTTACTTTATAAATGTATACGTATGTACGTACCGGCATACAGAAAAAGAGAAAAATAGCGGGAGAAAGAATGAAAAGTGGAATCAACGTCTTTCTCTACTGTGTATTGATGTAAACATATATACGCATTTGCGTAAGTATACAGAAAGAGAGAGTGAAAGAAAGAAAGAGAAGTGTTCTGGGAATCACCGACGGATCATCGATGTTTTTTCTCCAATCTCTCCACTCTCATACGACGGGTCATACGTATATATGTATAAATTCTCGCTCCATGTTTTTCTCTTCTATATATATATATATATATATATATGCCTAGCGTCTCGTGACGATTTTTTATTACGAGTCAGCTATTTTTTTCTCCATGAAAAAGTCTACCACAAAAGTGTCCGGTACAACGCGCCAAAAAAAGTTTTCACTTCAAAAAGAGAACAAGAAATAAGACTCTAATATAAAAATATTTTATCTTTAATTTCCGTTTTATTTTTTTGAATTTTCATGGAAATACTTTGAGTATAGTAATAATAATACAAAGATATTTATTTTACCAGTGATAAAGAGAAAGAAAAATATTATAAAATAACTTCGATTATAATAATAAAAAATAAATCGTTTACAAATATATCATAATTTTTCTTTTAATATATTTTTACATTATGTTATTCGGAAAAAAATTGACCACCGAAAGAAAAAATCCTTTACAGAATAGAAAAGGAAATAATTTTTTTGTAAATTCTGTGTGTGAATCGGATTGAGAATTTCGTCGGTCTTTAACTTAATTTTAAATTTTAAATTCATTGTAAGAAAAGCTAAAGGAAGAAAAAACAGAATGCATGTTAAGTAGGAAATATTGTATTCAGAAAATTTTTATTAGTAAATTTTTCATTTATATTCTTGTATGTAAAATGGATTTATTTATCTATTTTTTTTTTTTTTTTTTTTTTTTTTTTATGAAAGAGCATTGCATCAACAACTAAAATTATTAGCCCTGTGGAAATTGGTAGCGTATAAAAGATCCTATGCGTGACCGGGAATCGAACTTGGAACCTCCGCGTGAAAAACCAAACGCTATCTGATTAGATAGTGTTTGGTCACCGAGGTCAGCAAAATGGTTTTCATTATTTTTCAATATTACTATATTTTCATGAAATATTAATAATAATTTTGTCAACACGTGTAATTATTAGCAGCGATTTCTCGATTAGACAATCCCGCCATAAAAATTATATAACGTTGATATGTCGACTCGTTGACTTTTTTTTTTTGTAACCTCCTGAACCACCGTTAAGATATATCTTCAGAGGGTGAGATAAATGAATTGTAGCGTATGTGAAAAATGCCATACCTGACCGGGATTCGAACCGGGCAGCTCCAGATGAAAGGCCGAGACGCTACGCTCGCGCCACGCAGGCAGACCGACTCGTTGATTTAAGTGTTTTTTCCAATCGTTTATTACTCTAGTTAATTTATAGTATTTGCCGTAAGTAGACGTTAATATTTTTCATCACGACTGGTTTTTATGCAGTTTATTGTTTTTGTTAATTTCTGAGCTAATTTTTAAAATCTTTGACATCTTTTTTTTTTTTTGCTACAACTTACATCAATAAAATTATTTACTTAATATATATTAATTTTTTTCTTATCTTAAAGTGTTTTTATATTATCAAATTAACTAATCCAAGGTGAATTAAAGTTACAGCCAACTAGTTATTAATTTTATGAAATACTCACACAAACTTCTCTTTCCTTGAATCCTTCTTAAAACCACTTCATTATAAACTTTATCAACTCATTTAACTTTCATCATTCTCTTCATACATTACATTTCAGAAGTCTCATTACTTTATCTACTTTTTTATCTATGATTACAAACAAAACGTTTTGCTTGTTACAGCTCCTATTATTATTATTATATGTAAGTTCTAAAAACACAGCCTTTTTTTATTACATTACTCCCTTTTGCTTGTATTCGTCAAATTCCAATTTTTCTTTTAATAAAATACTCATTCTTAGATATTTCATTCCTAAATATTTACTTTCAAAGTAATATTTGTTTGTAGTCTAATTATAAAAATACAGGGATTTAATAACTTTAAGAGAATTAATTTTTGTTTTGATAAGAAATCCTTTCTGAATTTATTTTATATTTTGACTGAAATCATATAGTATATTGTGCAAAATATTTTAACATTTTCTGAAATTCTTTAATTTCATTTATGGTGGTCAACATTGATGATAAGTTATATACAAAAAGACATATATTTTCGTTCTCTATTTTATAAAATCATATAATTTATATAGATCATCAATTAGTGTACCTGGTATACATAAATAAATAAATAATTCCAATAAATTATTTTATTAAATTTATTTATTTTTTTAAATTTATAATAATATACTTGTATTTTTTAGTTATAAAGCTAACAGTTGTATAACTAGATATTTAACTAAAAACCCTTTAGTTCAGGCATTTTAAATTAGATTTTAATTTATTTAGATATTTAAATTAAATATTTATTTATTTTTATATGCATATATATATGCGAAAGTTTGTCTGTTTATTTGCAACAGCATTATGCAAGCACCAACGTATCGATTCCTTCCAAATTTTCAGGATACATTCATGTTATACCAGAAAATGTTTTAATCCATAGATCGTGGTCCTAGCTCCCTAGGGGTGATATTGTATATTAAGAAAATCAATTAAAAAAAAAAATTAATCCTTTTACTTCGTTTATATATTTCTGTCACCGTAGCAATAGAAATATAATAAAGTAAAATGGCTAATTTTATTTTATTTTAAATAAATATATGTTAAATATTTAATATTCTCATAACCATGATGATAACCTACGCGTAGTGGATCTAGTAATTCATTATCATAGTGCGAGGGTTCAAATTATTTTTACGTTGTTTACGTGAAAGAGGGAAATAAATGTGTTTTATTAAAAATTATAAGTTCAGGTTCCATAATTGGATTTCCAGTTCAAATTAAAACTATTAAAACTTTTAATAGTTCGGGTACAGCATAACTATAAGAAGAGATGTGATGCTTTATTAACCGATAAGTAATCCCATTACTTGATGTTATCTAGATGCTAGACTTTTTTTTTTTTTTTCCCCCTCCGGGTCGGACCTCCAATTAAGTATGGCACAACCCGGAGAGGAAACATCTCACTGTA
>JAAAKQ030041389.1:0-16694 GCA_010016005.3 Zanna intricata
GATTAATTTAAAATGTGACGAGGGCTAATGACCACAGCAGTCGATGCCCATATAAAACAAAAAAAAAAAAAAAAAAAAAAAAAAAACAATAGTATATCAAATTATAAAATCTAATTTAGCAACCTAAGAATTTTATTTTTTATATTTGGGAATATTGAACTTTTCCTAAACACAATTACTTCTTAAATTAAAAAAAAAGATGTACACAGGTTTATTAAATTAGAAAAAGAGTAATTTTATTCGTGTATCTCAACGTAATTCTACGGTTCATGAGAAAAAAATCTTAGTATGCTTCCACTGCCATTTTAAAATAAATTTTCAACCCATTAAAAAGATTTTCTCATCATTTTTTAAATGGATTAAACGATTTTCTCTTTTTAACTTGAAATATTTTGATGAGGTTTTAAATTATACTTTTTAAAACTAAATTAATATACTCCAAAAATATATAATTTTAACGGTTACATAAATATGTATTCAAATAATTTTTAATGCCTTCTAAATTGTTATATATATCTTATAGTTATTTATTATTTTCATTATTATTATTTCATATATTTATATTTTTAATTATTTTCTAGATATAAACCTCCATGGTGGAATGGTAACGTCTCTAATTTTCATACAGAACGTTCTAAGTTACAATTAACGATCAGACTTGCACTTTTCACACATAAAGAAGTTAATTTCTAGTTTTTATCAAAAAAAAAAAAAAAAATGAATGTAATTCAGCATAAGATCTTTTTATCGGGGAAATAATTTAAAAAGAAAACAATAAGTGTATTTGTAGTAGTGCTGTGATCAGTGTTTTACCATGATTTTGCTTGATTAATGTATGCAAATACTGGGGGGTTCCGATTTTTTCTATCCGTAATTAGGATATTTATCTTACACTAATAATAGTGTATTATTAGATATCAATGTATTATTATTAGTTCCTAAACCATAACATTACTGTTATGGTTTAGGATAAAATGTAATAATGGTTTAATGTAGTTTGTTATAGGTTATTTCCCTTCCTGTTTCTGGCTATTGTGCATTACATTTAGGACCTTCTGTTCTGTTCTACTGCACCTTCTTCCAAACATTGTATAGGTCGTCTCTCTTACCTCAGTTAATAGGGTTATCTTATTAGAGGAATATGGGATGCCTCTAAGGGGAGATGTGGAGGGCATCCTAAAGAAGAAAAAAAAAGTTATAATTATTACTGCTCAAAATAAAGTATTCCTTAAATGTTAGATTAGATTAGGCTACAAACTTAGGTACGAGTATAAGTAATTAAATTAAAAATTTATTTAATGAATTAATTTAGTTTTTGTTGTTGATTTAATGTGGTTATTTATATTGCTCAGATTTTACAGTAAAATGAATTTTAAAAAAACACGCAATAAATTAATGATTTTTTTTTTTTTTTAATTTCTTTCAATATAAGTTGAACAAATTCATGTCATATTAAAAAATACGGCAGCAAATATGAAAACAGTCTGCATTCATTTTAATTTACTTTGACGTTAGAAGAAATTAAAAGAGCTCAGTAGCATTAAAACTTACCAACTTTTTTTTTAATCCTGGAGACCACCGTTTGGTATTTCTTCAGAGGATGAGATGAATGTCAATGTTTGTAGTGTGTGAAAATGCCATGCCTGACCGGGATTCGAACCCGGAACCTCCAGATGAGAGGCCGAGACGCTACCGTTCGTGTCACAGAGGCCGGCTATATTTTTAACTTCTTTAAGAATCACCCGTCGATAATTTATAAGGTTCCATTGAAAATATATTTTGCAAGGAAATAAAATTATTCATGTTTTTGGGGAAAATTTTTAAAAATCTATATATCCAAATTTTCTCAATCTTATTTTTAGTTCCATGTTTAAGGATTTTCTTTTTATATGTTTAGGCTTTCATTGGAGCAATTCTAGTCAATGTTGGGAAAATCCTTTTTGGGAAGTTTTCTTCTTTACCCAATACTCTTTCATTCTTTTGGACCTCTGGATCTCTGTTGGTCTGTAATATTGTAATTTCTTTGTTTTGGAGTTTTGATTTTTAATTTTATCTTCTTCTCTTTAAGAATAATTTTTTCTTCCCCGTTCAAAAACTGTTCTTTTGTAATATTAAGTTCTTTAAGATCTTATTCTCTTTCTTTTACCCAGTTTTTTTTAAGTGTTATTTTGATTTTGCAGATAGGCTAGTACTTTTTCGGTAAACCTTTCTTCTGGAAGCAATGCTAGATGACTATAGAAGGCAACTTCTACTTTTACTTTTACTTTTTTTCTTCTTTTACTTTGTTAAAGGTGTTAAGGGTAAGGGTTCGTTCTCTTGATATGTGATTTCATTAGAGAGAAATCTATATTTTCTATATACTATACATGTCTTTTTAATAATTGTTTTTAGAATTTTTCTTTCCACTTTCTGAGTTCTTCTGTTCTTTTTTTACTTCTAATATTTAATATACATTTATTGAATATGCAGTATTTCACATGCATAGGTTACTTCTGGTCGTGCTTGTACGTGGTAGCGTCTAATTTTTGTCTTTATTGAGAGGGACTTCTTTTTGTAAGTGGACCATTTTAGTATTTATAAAGTTAGAGTTTATCTATTCTATTTTGGATTGTTGATTTTTAATTTATGTTTCATATTATTTCTCCAAGGTAATTAAATTTGTGTGTGTGAGTTTTATCACTTGTTTGTTATTAAGGGTAATGTAATAATTCGCTTTTCTCTTGGTGATGGGTATTATTTCAGTCTTTTCATAAAATATTTGCAATCCAACTTTCCCTGCTATGTTTCTATTTGTTTTTTGGTTCCATCCCAAATTTCAGACAGCGACGCAAGATCACCCGTAAATGCTAGAAAATTTAATTGTATATTTTTCCTAATACTGAGTTCTTTGTTCTGCTTTTTCCATTCCCTTATTATTTTTTTCAATACGCAGTTGAAGAGACACTTCTCTTTCCCACTGGGGATTTCCCACTGGGAATCCCGTCACCCTCCTTTAACCCTGTTTTTATTTTGAACGGTTTGGAGAGCTCTCCTCTAAATTTTATTTTGGAGTTTGAAATTTTAAGTGTCGCTTTAATCAGATTTATTTATTTTGTGTGAAGTCAACATTCTTTAAGGGTCGTTAAGTAAATATTCTCTGTGGATACACAGTCATACACTTTTTTTGAAATGTATTAATGATATTATTAAATTTTTATTTATTATGTTTTTTTTTTTTTGTGGTCAAATATCCATTTCAAATTTATGGCTTAAGTTTAAGATTTATGGCGAATTTCATGATAAGGCGCATTAGCCACTGGATGGTGGAATGTGGATTGGTTTTGGCTCCTGCCAAAACACAGTCTATAACGTTAGCGGGCGACGGAGACTACGCCCTATAACGGTTTACGTTGATGGGTAGCTGTACTTACGCAGCCTATAGTGAAATATTGGGGAGTGTACTTGCATAAAACGGGGCTATTTAATGAGCATATAAATTACATCTTGGAGAAAGCTTGAAAGGTTACCGGAATACTACAGCGGGTGATGCTTCCGCATGGTGGACCGCTGGCGTCCAAACGCTGGTTGTTGTTATTGGGAGTGACGGCGATGCTGCTGTACGCGGTTCCCGCGTGGGGATCTGCCTTTGATCTAAAGAGGAATGCAAAGAAACTGCATGCAGTGGCTACAACGAAGGGGCTGTATTAAGATCATAAACTGCTACAGAACAGTTTTCACACTAGCAGTAGAGGTATTGGCGGGGGTCCCCCCGATAAAACTGATTGCCGACCAACGCTAATGGGTCTCGAATAGAGGTAGGAAGGATGTGGCAATAACACGCCTTTATGAAGACTGGCAAACCCTATGGGATGTCGAGGCAGTGACAGCCTGGACCAGGCTCCTTATCCCGGTTTTGGTCCCTTGATTGGTGAGGGGACATGGAGAAGTGGATTTCTACTTATCCCAGTTCCTCGCTGGTCATCATGGGCCCTTTAATGATTACTTGTGTCGCTTTCACAAGAGACAGTGGTCCAACTGTCTGTATTGTGGGGAAAGAGATACAGCCGAGCACACTTTCATTTACTGCGATCGTTGGGTAGAGGAACGATTACACTGGAGGATAGGTGAGACCACCCCGGAGGAACTTATGGACACAATGTTACAAGGGATAGACGGCTGGGAGAAGATACGAGGATTTGTGACTGTGGTGCTTCGGTTGAAGACTACTGAAGAGGATGACTGGATTAACTGAGATCTCGCGAATGGTCATATGTGGTGGGACAGCTTTCTGCGGAGCTGCATTTCGTCTCCTGGAGATTGGGTGTGGTGATGATGCACGGGGATTCCTTTCCCACTATGACTGAAGTGGGTGGGTTGTACACACAGACGCGAAGGAAGGTCATATACGTCTATAAACATCTTGGCGGAGCCTGTTAGCGTTAGCTAACAGGCTAACCCGGGACGGTTAGCGGTCCGGATCCGAGCCCGACACAACCCCGCGAAGACCCCGTGGTGGCGTGCGTAAATGGCATTCCTTCATCATTGTCAAAAAAAAGATTAGGCTTGTTTTGGATAGCTTTTTCATGGTCTCTTGATATTCTAATTCCTTATCTAATTGGCCTTAAATTCTCCACAAAATTTTTTTTAAATATCTTGTAGGCTTCATCGAGAAGGGAGATTCCTCTATAATTGTTGGAATCTGTCTAAACTAAAGGTCTCAAGAACCTTTATATAAAAAATTTACTTTTTTTAAATTAATTTTTATTTATTAACGTATGCTTTACAGTAATCTGGAAGTTGTCGAATTATTTAGTGTAGCTTTATTCAGTCGGAATTTGTTGATATCTGTATTCATATGTAGCATAATACAATATTCAAGGTTCAACAAAACAAAAAGTATTGTTAATTAGAACTAGAAAATAAATGGTAGTCGTGAATCAGAAATTAAAAATGTCATTAAATTTAATTTGATGAAAAATTTTCTGATGAACTTTTAAAAAAAGCAAAAAAGATTAGCAGGTATTAGATTATGCTAATAGGATACTGTAAGACAGAGAAACGTTATTTATATCAAGATCTTACGGATTTACTTTGTAAATTCTTAGATAGTGTCTTTAATTGAAACCTAACAATTAGACTACATCGGGTAATAAAATAATAAATTGGCACTAAAAACAAGAAAAAGGTTAGATTAAGCTTGATTCTTGCAGTAATACAGAATAACTTTCATTACGTTTAATCGACAGTAATCATACTAATAAGCGTACGTAATAACCGTCAAGCCTTTTTAAATAGAACTAATACTGCAAACGAAGTATAACAAAAATACAAGTCAGTGCAGTACTTATTTGAATTGGTACGAACAAAATTAGCTGTCTGTAAAGTTCTTTCCTTCCATATCCTTCCCCTTTTCTGTTTTTTCTGTTACCAGTAGTAAGTATTCTTGTGAGCACGCATATGGGGCCACACTGATAGGGACATATCACGCAAACTAATCTAAGTGTAATATGCAAGTAATACAAAAATATAAGAAACTTTTAATAATTACCTATAATTATATTATGTTTTCGTATGTGATATACTAAGATAAAAATTGTATAATAATATCATTATTAATAATATTATACATTATTTGGTTATTTATTTTTAACATTAAATAAAATATTTTTTTATACAATCGTTGCGTGATTAATTAAAAAAACCAACATGCATAACAATATCAATTGGTTAAACACACATGTGATATTATTAAGAAAATATAAAGTACGAAATTCAGCACGATATAATGAAATTTTTTGAAAAATGGTTATATAATGATAATTTTTTTTTAATAAATACTCCTTAAAATAATATTAATCAATACTTTAAAGAAAAAAAATATATGGTCGTTTAATTCATTTTTTTGTCAATTTTATTTAATTGGTGTGATATTCTGGAAATTTCCAATTATCTAGTGTAGAATCTCCTGATTTGGAACTAATAAGTAGCTGCGTTTCAATTATTGCAATATATCTTGAAAGCTCTTAATAAAACAACCAGTTTATAAAATAATTAGTACCGTTGTAAGTTTTTAAATTATATCTTGTATATTCATACTTTTATGCTAATATATATAATTTTAATTAATAAAAAAAGAAATCAGTTTAGTCAGTCTAAAATTGTTTCTAAAGTTATTCATTTGAGTTTCACAAAAATTTATTAAAAAAAATGTAATTTTACCTTCAATTCTTTTAATTTCAGTTAAAATAATCTCATATAAATTAGCAGGTAGTTTTTAACATATTGTACTTAACATTTATTAATATTAGAATAATACAAATATATTATAACTAAAAACAAATATGTTTAACGTAAATTTTTTTTTTCTTTTTAAAAAATTGGCAGTTGTTAAATAGTCTCCGGATCAGTTTCAGGTAGATTACCTGTCAAATCATACCAAGATAACAGATCCGAGATCCCAAGTTTGACAGTAAAGATAAGAAAAAAGAATGGATTTTGAGAAAAGTTAATCTATCCAAAGAAGAAACTTCGCAGAAGACAAATGTCTCACCCAGACACTAATTCTAGATCCTAGATCTCTTTCAAAAAAATGGATGACTATCCAGACCGTATTCGCTGGGAAATTTTTCATCAGGATAGGAATTACTGATCAAGACTGAATTACTGACGATTTTGACCATCACAAAAACAATATTCCATTATAGTAAAACGATGTAAACTTTACCCAATCAAAATTTCAGTAGTTCGAAAAACAAACGCTACCTTTGAGTTAGAGACGTTTGTTTGCATATATTTTTAAATTCGTACGCAACTTTATTTAATAATAATAAAAGGAAAGGCAAACATTTATTTTCCATATCAACAATTTTTACGCAATAGAAAAAGTATTAATTATTATAATACTATATTTATTCTAAAAGTTCTAAAAAAAATGTACAAATACCTTTGAGAAGAAACTGTACTTGGGATTACTATCCTATATACAAAAACAATCTTAATAGTAATTATAAAAATGTAACTTACTGGTTGTAGATATAAGTAATAATTATATTAAAAATCTAAGCAATTGACATGACTATACCATCAAACAAAGAACTTGCAAAATATCAGTCACAATTTCGATGTAAAATGCAAGAAAAAAATACCGTAATATATGTTAAAAATTTCAGTAATAATAATAATAGAGGAGATACTAACACAGGTATTAACTTAAAAATGAATTTATTACAAAATAGATCGTCTTTTTTGCTCTATAGAATAATAAACAGTAGTAAAATAGATGTAATAAATAGGAATATATCTCAAAAATTAAATCCAACAATATTCAAAAAAAAAAACCTCTCAACTTCTTTATACTAAAATAAACAGTTCTCTATTTATTTTTTTAACTAAATTAAACTACAACGCTCCTTCATATTTTTTTGGTAATTAAAATTTTTAGAATATTCTTTTTTGGTTTGGGTAATATTAATTTATATTTATGATTTCTTTTTACGTCAGAATATTTGAGTTTCCCTTAAACACTTCTGAGGAGAAAGTTATAGAGTACTTTATAAAAATCTAAATGTTTCACTTGAAAAAAACCTTAATTCACCAAAAAAATTTAAGTAAATGAACTGGAGGTGGGCATTCTCAAAATTATTGTAAACAGATGTTTTTGACCGATATAATAGGAGGAATTTTATTAAAATAACCTCTTTCCTGACATTCAGTAACATTTCTCAACTTATATTGACAAACACACTGTATAGAATTTTCAAAACTTTGATAGTATAGTAATCCTTCAAATATTAATAATAATATTTATATTATTATTTTACTTTTCTAACATTATTATACATATATGTTTTCAGATTATTTATATGATTATCCAAGATAAATTAGCAATAGTAGTCAAATCGACCTGTTCAATTATTTTATATTTACAAATTACAATCCCCAAAAAAAAATATTAAATGAAAGATCCTAATGAAAGATTATTGTATTACTCTACCGAATTACCCTTATAACTAAAAGTTGATATAATTAGTCTTTTTAGATATTTAGTGAGATACCATTCTCATTAAGCAATCAACTCAATGCACTAATTTACTGTAATGCTTTATTGTGTTTCTTTAAACAACGTATCTTCTGATTAAATTATGTTTACTTAAGTAGAAATTTATAATATTTTAAATAAAAATATCAGTATACAAATATATGTATATATATATTTGTTTATTAATGTATTACATGAAAAATTTTATAACGTTAAATTGATCGATGTTATACGTAAATCGATGGATGCAAAATTACCTGCAAAAGGAAAAAAAATAATTTTTTTTTTTTCTTTTTTATAGCGCTTGAAAAGAGCGTCTTGTACTATATAAATTGCAACCAGTTATGTGTGGAAAAGGGCAGGTCGACGCTGCTGCATCAAACTACGGTATGGCGTCGACAATGTATGAAGAAGGTGAAGTAATGTGAAACATGACAAGTAAAAGGGCGTAAAGAGGATAGAAAAGATGAGGAAAAGAAGAAGAAGTAGTAAAAGAGGTGGAATATGGCGAAGGTAGTGAAGTACAGGCAATGAAGACGAATGATGATTGAGGACGACCATCTTGCACTTCTAACCTTCTACCACCAACCATCCCCTTTTCTTTAACCAGCCTTATCCATTCCACATTCTACTAGTCTTTCTTCAGCCTTGTATTCCCCTCCCTCTCTATTATACGCAACATGCCATCTTATTTTAGTTTTCTTTTTTACATCATAATTTTGATGTTATTAGATCTAATATGTCATATATATATATATATATATATATATATATATATATATATATATCGATTTAATTTCTTTCGTAACGTAGTTGCGTATATTAAAGTTATTTTATATTATGAAAAGGGCTTCACCTTTCTTTACAAAATTATATAGATGATATACATATAAAACTCCTTGTAGTTCAAAAAAAAGTTGTACACATATTTTTCTACCTAATTCCCATTTAGTGCATTTTATATGGTAATAAAAAAATATACAAATAAATCTAATGTTTTCTAGCCGAAAATAAAATTATAAATATGAGACTGAAAAGTAAAAATAAAAAAATATGATGAAAAATATACTCAGAAAGATAAAAGTAATAAATAGAAGAAACAATAAATCAAAAAGTGGAAAGTTAAAATTTTTAATTAACTGCTGTGAAAAGTTTAGGAATAGAAGTAATTAGTTTACACAGAAAAATAAACGATACTTTATTTAATAAAAGAAAAAGCTGAAAATGTTTCGGTGCCACTTGGAAATTAAAACTAAAAAAGTCCACCAATGATATAACTACTACTACTACAACTTGTACTATAATAATCATTTTTTACTTATTTTTAAGTTTAAAAGCAAATTATTTTTTTTAACTCTATGATAAACCAATAAAAGTTACAAACTTCCTTGAATTAAATGAAACGCTATAGAATTGTTTACTAAAACACTATAAAATGCTGTTAAAAACATTTTAACCTATTTATTATTACCATAGTAATTATTAAAGTTATCCTTTACCATAGTGATAAAAATAAAAGAAATTATTTGGCCCAGTAAAGATTTATTTATTAAAAAAAAATTGAAATTTGCAGAGGAAAAAAATTTAATTAATGTTGTGTTGAAGAACATAGTTTACAGAGACCTAATCTAATAATGGATGATCTCCAACAAGTATAAATAAAAGTTTTAAGAAAGAACCGTTGATAGAGAGAAATGGGGAAGTTAGTTAAATGTCCCAACACCTGCCTTAGTAAAGGAAGTAAAAACAAACAAGACTTAGGATCTAAAAGGAATTTCTACTTCAAAATTTCAGTTTTTAGGACCAGGGTTTTAGAAGACGTAATGATAAATCTGATTTTATAGATATATTGTTGCCGAACGGCTTTGACGATAGTGGAATCTCAATATTTTTTGGTGGCCCTGAAAAGGGCCCGTTTTTGTCGTTGTTGCTGGTAACCTAGTGATAGCCCTCAGAAGGGCTGTTGTTGTTAGCTCTGAGAAGAGCTGTTAGATCTGGGAAATGGTCTTCGGGGAAGTTTACTCGGCTGCAGTAGGGGAGTTGCGGCTCAACCGTAGAAATCCGACCGGGCTTTCCCTCAGCGGCGGTTGGGTTCCCACTACAGCGTGGTAGTGGAGACCCCCCATAGCCCCGCAGTGTCGGGTCGGCGTCGGTCATCATTCGCCGGGGCGGCCGAGGCGATTCTCCCCGAGCAATCCCACGCTGGGCCGGCTCTCGTAGCTGCGTCCGCTGGCCAGGGCGATGGAAGTCCGGCGAGCTGGAGCGGGGGAAAGGTGCGTCCGCGTCCAACGACTCCCTTGAATCGACCAGGAAACTCCTTTCGGCTTCTTCCATCTTCTTCTTCTTCGAGGTCTTCTGTAGGTGGTGGCTGGTGTTGGAATGAAGTTTCCAACACCAGCCACCACCTACAAGGATGTCGGAGGGTGCAATACCCTCCTACTTTTCGCAATATACGGGCTTGCGCCCTTTGCTGCTGGGTGATTCTAATTATCTGGTGGGTATACATAAATAACATGGCTTGAAGTTTCACTCTAGAAAGCCTTCATTTATTAGAGCCCACAGTGGGCTAGTGCTGCCATGGTGGAGGATAGATGCGTGATCAGATACCGTGTGGTGGGAGTGCTCTCCTGTGAATGCGCATCGGATACGTAACTCCAGCTTCCAGCTGACTTTTTCATCGTTGCACCTCGCCGAGTTAAAGGCGTGTGGTAACAATATATATATATATGTAGTAGTTTTTATTCCTGGAAAGAGTGTAGGACTACTGTTGTTACAAAATGTTTCACCATTTCAAGATGGTTCCCATTTTAATGGATTGCGATAACTAGATTATCCCTTGGATTATTGTTCCTTTATTCAACTTTTCTATGACAAAATTTTCGGTCAAATAAAATTTAAAGACGAATTGCAGTGTTTGAAATTAAATTTTCTCAAAAAAAGAAAAAAGTTAATCTTTTTCGATATCTTTTCAGTTACAGAGAAAAGTAGCTTTGAATGTGCGACGGTGTACATTAATGTAGACTTGGCCTTCCCTTTTAAACGCATCCAGTTTCCATTTAAAATTGCTTTGTCAATAACAATAAATCACAAGGGCTGACGCTTTAAATGACTGGTCTCCGCTTGGAGATTCAATGCTTCTTGCACAGGTATATATATGGCTTGCTCTAGAGTCTACTGTGTAAAATATTTCTATATATATACTCCAAAAAAAAAGCTGTAAATATTGTGTACAAGTTCATTGTTTAGATTATGTTTTCACAAACTTTCCATAAAAACACAAAAAAAAAAAAATTAAAAAAAATAAATAAATAAAAACGAGAAACGAATTACAGTCACCTCTTCGTGGAGTTTGTGGGTAACGCTAAGAACCATGCAAAATAGGTTTTTACCCGTATGAATTACGGGTAACCACCTATAACTATTATTTTTCAGATAGGAGCCAATTACTCTCAAATCCGCAACTCATATCACTCAACATTTCGAGTCCTGTGCACCAAAATGTTTTCTGAATAAATTATAATACACTAATAGATTTTATAAATTGAACAGTCTTTAGTAATTTACCAGTATTATTCTCACAAGCAGGGTGGTAATTAACATAGTCGGGGTCCTAGCTTGGCAAGAGCAAAAAAAGCGAGCTCGTACAGGCGAGTTATTAGTATTTTGCTACACTTATTATACTTAATATTTTGCGATTTTTATTTTGAGGTAATCCAGCTTTACAGCATAATTTGTATCCAGATTTTATTAGTTATCCGAAATATCCGATTAATTAAATTTGAAAACAAAATTATATTTCTAAAGAGGAATCTTTGCAATTTATAAAACAATTTTTTGTACAATGTAATCAAAGAAAGTAAATTTTTGAATTACAGAATATTTACGAGATAAAAAAAATGTAATGTAAAAACATAAAAACGTAACTTACTTAAAAATACCTTTTTATTTATTTGTTTATTTTATTTATGTGATATATTTATTACAAAGAACAATTTTGTATTGGGGTAAAAATAAGGAAGGGGTGGAAAAAAACTTTTCACACTAAATCGAAACTGCAACATTTGTCACCTTCTGTCAAGCCCATCCTTTACTGTATCTCATTTCTCATTTCCCTCCCTTTCACGTATTTTCGTTATATTTCCTTATACTCCCTCTTCCTGTATGAAAATATAACGATTGCTAGGTAATAATATTTCTGTTTATAAATTACGAAAAGTGTTCATACCGAAGTTTGAACACTTTAATAATTTATTTAATATCAATTTTATTAGTTTTATGTATTTTTATTAAACTTTTCATTATAAAATTTTATACAGTTCGAAATTATCATAAAGTAAAAATCAAAGGTTATCTTACCATTACAAATTATAGACTAATATTCTAGCGTTATTCATAAAAATATGTTATTTTTGTATACAAGTTTCTTTTGAAATATATCGTAATTTTCATATCCTTTTCCCCAAAAATAATTTTTTATAACATCCTATGCAATTAAATCACTGAAACCTTGCTTCTGTAAAACATACATAAGGAAACGTATTCAAATATGTATTAAAATTTCAACAAAAAAAAATTCTTATAAAACTTTTTTAAAAAACCTCTATTAATTTTTTTCGGTTGTTTAAAGTAAAATGTATAAATTTAAAAAATAGAGAGAAGACCGTAAAAAGGATGAGATGGAAAATTTGTTGCTAGAATTCTGAACAAGTAAATTATAAGCAAAAAAAGTCTCTGCCAGAGAAAAAATTTGAGTTCTGTTCTAAATTCAAACATTACTTTCCTAAAAGGTTTCTTTTATGAATTTCAATTTTTTTTAAATTAAAAAAATATTTATTTTTTTTAATTTTACTTTGAACAAGTTTATAGAAAAGACAAAATTCATTTTTTAGAACAATTAAGAACATGAGAAAAGGTTATTTTTTAAAATTATAACTATCGAGTTAAAATAAAAATAATTTCCTTCTATTTTTTGTTAAAAAAAGATATTTTCATTGTAGAAGACGCACATGATTAATGTCATTGAAACAAAGTTATCAAAACTCATTTGCTACAAATTAGAAAATGAAGTTTCATTCGATGAACATATGCTGAACATATTTATGAATGGTTTAAATTTTACGGTGATTACTTAACAATAAAAGAAGAATTAAACAAAAATCTGTCAAATATAAAGATCATGAATAAAGTAGAATAGAAGTTTATTATTATCTCAAAGTGTTATAATAGCTAGTATAAAAAGTAGAAAGCCTTTTGCGTACGAGGTGTCATTAATGTCCAAATATCAGTGTGTATTAGTCGCAGCGGGTCAGGGCGTTGTCAGCAATAAACTGACAAATGACGTTGAAGTATATTATATAATATACTTCACGACGTATAACGTATATTATACAACATATAAACGTATATTGACTGAAGTATCAATTCAACTTCACAATTGAGGTTAGTAGATGTGCGTGAAAAGTGTTAAAATTCTTATACTCAGACGTAGGGTACTGTTGGGCCGTAAAGATGAATGAATTTTCCGCAAAACTGCGCTAAATTTTACAATTTTATTTCAGTAAAGGCGGAAATACTGCGCAGGTGAAAAAATGTGTGTTGTTTGTGGGGCAAGATACGTTTGTCAAAAGGAACAATCAATAGATGGTTCAGTCGCTTTCGTTCTGGAAATTTCGATGTCCAAGATGCTTCCTGCAGTGTGTGACCAATCACAGAAAAAGTGAATAATATTCACTGGCAAAAGTCGAGGAAGATTGGCATATAAGCATTACTGACATCGACAATGAACTAAACAACCATCACTATACATGTTAAACCATTTGGAGAAAGCTGGCTACAAAAAGAAACTTAAAGTTTGGCTGCCACATAATTTGCCTCAGAAAAAGTTACTCTGTCGAATTTCTATCTGCTAATCTGAACTAAAACGTAATGAAATCGAGCCATTTTTGAAGCGGTTGATCACGACTGATGAAAAGCGGATAACCTACGACAATAGTCCGTGAAAAAGATTGTGGTCGAAGTAAGGAGAAGTTTCACAGTCTGTGGCAAAGCCCACACTGATGCGTAGGATGGTTATGTTGTGCGTTTGATGGGATTGGAAGGGATATCGTGTATCACGAGCTGCTTCTACCAGTTAGAACAATAGACTCAGACATATACTGTTAACAATTAGCACGATTGCATCAAAAATTCAAAAGAAAAAGCCTGAATTAGTCAACAAAAAGGGTGTTGTAAACCACACTGATAACGCCAGACCGCATAGATCTTTAACGACCAGTCAGAAATTAAGAGAACTTGACTGGGAGATTTAAATGCATCCACCATGTAACCCGAACCTGTCACCATCAGATTGTCATTTGTTTCGACCTCTACATACTCCCTGAATCGTTTTAAGTTAGTTTCAAAAGAAACCTGGGAAAATCACATGTCACAATTTTTTAATTAGACAAAGTTCGTTGACAAAGTCAACGGAACTTTTAGAACTTATAGAACTTTTTCGTTGACAAAGTTCTATAGCGATGGAATTATGGTGTTGCCGGAAAAATGGCGGAAGGTCATCACAAAAGATGGTGCATATGTGGTCTCAAAATTTTATTTTCCAATAAACAAAAAATGTATTCTCAATTTTGGCTTCCAAAGGCTGAATTCGTTTTGGACAACCTGATATTTAGTACTTACCATACCGTCTACTTACATCTACATTTTTTTCATCCAACTGCCTTTGTATAATTCATAACGTCAATCCTATATTTGTCCTGATTTTCATTGATAAAAAGAAATTTCTTATGATTGCTGGAAAATACAGGAATAAATAAATAGAAGAATATCATATAAATTACAGCCTAATTTAAGAAAAGAAGATTCTAAATGCTTAGAAGTAAAATACATAAAAAAGCTATATATCAAATATATGTAACTGCCAATCAGATTAAATTTTATGTATGAGTTTTAGGGTAATTTTTTTGAAAACGAACTATTAGTTTTTATATAGTGTACATAAAAATTTAGCCTCCATTTTTGTTAACTGCGTTTAAAAAAATTGTATACGAATGGAGTGGTTATATTTATTGGTTTAAATAGTATACTTTATTACACTCGTATACTTTATTGGAGTGGTTATTTTTCAGGAAAATCCCAAAAATTAGCCTATTTTTAAAACTCTCATTTCGTAGATTTGGTTGATCCATTTACGACATTATGATGAATAATGTCGTAAAATTTAAAGTTTTAAATTTTAAAACTGAGAATCCATTTCCTGACTTATGACGAATAAAATGAGAGTTCTGGAATCAGATTTTAAAAAATGCCTTTTTTCAAATCAGTCATAAATAAGAAACTAAAAAATAAATTTTTAAGGAAAATGGAAAAATGGGTAAGTAAAATGTTAATGTATACTTTCTGAAAATCTGACAGACATTCCTAAAATATCAATATATGTACTCGTATATAAAAATCGAATGGTTTCTGTGAGTCTGTTACGCTTTAACGCAAAAACTAGTCGACCGATTGAACTAAAATTTTGCATAAACATAGTTTTTATACCTGGGAAAAGAATAGGATTGTTGTCATTACAAAATGTTTATCATTTCAAGATTTTGGCTGTTTTAATGGTTTGTGATAACCGAATTATAATCCTTACCATAATAATTCAACTTTATTATGGCCAAACCTTTCTTCAAATCGAATTCGGAGACCATTTGCAGCTTTTAAATTAGATTTTCTACAAAAAAAAAACCTCTTTTTATCTTTCTATATCTCTTCTGGTTATCGAGAAAACTAGTTTTAAAAATGTAACGGTGTACGACATACATTCCGTTAGACTTGCCTTTCACTTTCAAGCTCCTCCATGTTCCATTTTCAGTTGCTTTTTCGATGACAATAAATAAGTCACAAGGGCTGACGCGTCAAGTGGCTGATCTGCACTTTGAGAGTCAATCGGCAATTATATGTGGCTTGCTCAAGAGTCTATCGCAGAAAAAATCTCTGTATATAAACTCAAGAGAGAAAAGCTGCAAAAATTGTATAGAAGTTCATTATTTAGATTATGTTGTTCACAAAGAATTACAAAAAAGAAACACAAAAAAGTTATAAACATAGAATGAAACGGTCACCTCCTCTTGATGTTTGTCGGGAACTCTAAGAAACATGCAAAATACTTTTTACCCGTCCTTCGTACGGGTACCAGTTACTATAACTACTATTTTTAAGATAGGGGCCGACTATCCTAGAACACAAATACTTCAGAAAGTTTCGAGCAGTGTGCTTTCCAAACTGTTGCTCTGAAAAATTACAATACATTGATTTTTTTTTAATAAATTGAACAATAATGAATTGTTATTTATTAATGTTATTCTCAGGAATGGTGATAACGAACAGAGTGGAGGATCAAGGGGGCTGAGACTCCTGGTTAGACGGGAAGTTTAGACGACTAGTTTATCTACAAATTCGACTATCCACAATGTTTACTCATATAGTAGTCTGCATATCAAGATCATATTTTCGAACCAACATCTGTTCACTTATTTTTTTTTTTTTTTTTTTTTCTTAAACGACGATGAAGGAATGCATTGACGCACGCCCTGCAAGGTCTTCGCAGGGTGTGGCGGGCTCGAAGCCAGAACGCTAGCCGTCCTGACCTAGCATATAGCTAAGTGGGCACTGGACATGGAGCCGTAGCGAC